>JBAJNP010007710.1:0-21918 GCA_036877545.1 Yasuhikotakia modesta | reverse complement strand
TTTAAAGAAACCAATTTCTGAAATGGTTTCCAAGGTGGCATTGATGGGACTGTATCTGTAAGAAAAACAGGCTGTGAAACACTTATTGATCTCTGAAGTTTCCAAAACGATTAAAACGACTCGCACTGTCTTCTCCAACACATCTCGCCATTCTTTCTCCATCTGTTCGCTCTGGTCTGTCCTGAGGCAATGGGTGAAGTTTTACTCACTCGGCCGCCTGTCACAACCACATACACCGCTACATACACACGCCCCAACCATGGATATTTATCACAGATTTTTATAGAAGATGGAAGTGAGTTACAGGGATGGGACAGATATTACTGGAATTGTTAATGTGTTATCTGAAAGCACTGAGTGTGTGTGGAAAATACCTATAAATTCGTGCACAGAGCAGAGCCAGCACTGGGACTCCACCGCTTGTATACATATTTTTGCCATTTGTTTAAACGTGCCAATTTCTGAAAAATGGAGGCAGGCTTACGGGTCGACGGAGAGAAAGCAGCGCTATGGATGGGGGGCAACACTTTGCCAGATGCCCTTGGCTAAATGAGCGTGAATCCTCGAAGGGGCGTTGGGCATCTCGTTCTCTGTGGTCCCTGAGGACGCAATCACGGTGTGCTACTGTCTGCAGGGAGAGAGAGGAGAGGTGAAGGGGGCTCGGCCCGGGGTGTCTGTTCTGTATGAGTCTCTGGTTTGACACGGCCAGGCAGCTGGTTAATTCATTAAACTAGGGCTCTAATATAAACAGCCATTCATTTCACTCTTTGACAGTGTGCGGTCTGGACAATATGAAGCACCAAAATATAACTGACATACTGTGTGTAAGTGTGTGTGTGTTTTCAAGAGGGAAATATGAATGTTTATGTGTACATGATGTTGTATGCGAAACGTTTGGAGCAGTCGGCGAGCGCACGGGAGAGAGGGGCCAGCCAGCGCTTTTCATTTTAAACACAGGAGGTTTTGAGAAGCAGGGGTTTGGCTAATTGGCAGGGCTTACTGCATGGTTATGGCATTTCTCTGTACAAAGCAACAGAATCGCAGATTTGTGTGTAGGTACAGGCATTTTTCTTGAGATCATGTTAGTGCAACACAGACAATGTTTAGAATGAAATACTGGCACACTGCTTGCTGCAAACTATTATTTTTATAGTAATACTAGTATTAGCCTAGTATTTTTGTAAATGGCATACAATATTGATTGATTAAGTGGTGTTGGGATACATTGACCTCACAGATGACCGTGTTTTTAGTGCATGTATTATCTCTGATAAATTTGATCACCAAAGCAAAAAAAATGTGTAAAAATGTGTTTGGAATTGTTGATATTTCTTATATTCTGTCTGTTACTAACTGGAAATAATAGTGGTTTGATTAGGTGCATTGCATTGTGGGATATGGCATTCTGCACAATGGCAAGTATAGTAGTTCAGCTGGTTAATCTGTGAACACTTTATACTGCACAAGTAGTACTGGTACTATAATGGTTATTCTGACGTGTGAACTAGTGATGTGAACATTCCTGCAGTCCTTCAAACTAGTGCAAAAGTGCTTTTGTATTGTTTTGAATTTCATTTGAATAGCTGCCACAGAGGGACATTTGCTGACGAGTGCTTTTAAAAGCCCTATTTATTGTTGTATACAGATCCATAAGAAACAATATAACACATGAGCATTTGCCTACGTGAATATAGCCACAGGCACAGGGGAATGACTGACAGAGGCCTCCTGCTGTGATCGCGCTGTGTTGAATTGTTTAGTAGATCAATCTCTCCTACTGGAGCTTTTAGCTCCATGTCTCTATTTCACCTTTTGAAAGATGAAGAGAGAGGGAACGCATTGGAAATTTGTGAAAATAGGCTCACTTATGTGCTTTGAGGTAAAATGAGAGTGATTTCAGAAATGCTTTAAAGACACACAAGGACAAACAAAGTGTTTAAAAAAACACGAAAGCTTCACGTCTCACACATCCCAGCCTATTGCCTCCCCTCTTTTTCTTCTCGCTCTGAATTAACAAGTGCAAATTTATTACAAGATGTAGAATTTTTAAAGCAATGCGATTGGAAAGAATAATGACAATAAGTCTTAAAATCTCTTTAACATCTCAATAGCTTCTTAGAGATGAAAACTTTTCTTTGGTCTCCTGTTTTTTAATTGGTCATAACTGCCTTGAAGAATGTAATATTTTTTTTCTGTTTTTTTTTTCACCAGTACTTTCATTCCCTGGGATTAAACCCACAACCATTGCGCTGCTAATGCAATGCTCTACCAGTTGAGCTACAGGAACAAGTACCCTAATGTTTTCCCTAACTGGGATTCACTGCGTTAGGAGTCATGTGTCCAAAGATATCCCAACAAATAAAGCGCAATTATAAATTTCAATATTTCCTCAGATACTTCTCATCTTGTTCTGATGTAATACATCTAAACATTATTTTATTACATTTTGTATTTACATTTGTTTTTAATGTTAATGTTTTGTTAATGTTTATGTTTACAAGTTTGTATTTTAATGTTAAAAGAAAACTGTCACAGATAATCTCATTCACACAGGTTTGTCAGTAACTATAAGGTGTTGGTAGGTCACACAGATACATACACAGGTGCGAGTGAAACCCCTGATGGTTTGGGCTGTGAGTAGACGGGGTGTCTGGTGTTAAGGAGCGCTGCCTCGTGTGGTTGAGCTGCTAAACACTGGCTTTTCACGGCCCTGTCATTACCTCTGCACCACTGATCCCCTCTCGCTTCATCTTCTCAGACGTGGCTGTATTCTCTCTGTCTCGCTGCAGCACAGCCCAGCATTCCACTGCGCAAAGGGCAAAATAAGTGCCGGGTTGAACAAACACAACACCAGCAATTAATGGTCACAGTCAACAGTCTGTACAGAGACAAATGGCTGGGCTGAACCCAGGCAGTGTCCCTTTGACCTTCTCTCAGCATCCCTTGTTTTCTCCTCCATTTCAGTCTCTTTTTTCCCCACTGACTTTAACCAGTCTAGGGTGGTTTGCTGGTCTTAGCTGGTTTGGCTTTTTTTGCTAGTGTTTGGCTGGTGTGCTAGCTGGGCTTTGAATTTGGAAATTAGCTTGTTGGTCAAAAAACACTAGTAGGGTATTCTTTGTTAAATACATGTTAGTCTGCAAAGCGTTAGGTGTGCTGAATAATTGTGACACTTTTGATTTAAAGAAATGCAGTGTCAAATGTAAACCTAAAAAAAGTTTCACTGTTTGATTTGATGTTTGTTTGGGTATTTAGTGACTGTTGTTTAACTCGTTTACCTGGAATACTTCTTTAAATGATTTTATGGTGTATTTATTCCCTGTCCAGGCCTGACGGAGGTTGTTTTGATCGTAAATCACGCCCTTGTTTATCTGTTTGGATTTAGATGATCCGTTTAGAAGACTATTTAATCACGGTGCGTGTATGCGGCTGAGAAACAGTGGGCGTAGGAAGACACCTTTCCTACCAGAGACTGACCACCAACAACGCTGAGCTCTGGTCTTATTTGGGTTTAATTCAAAGCTCCTGTTGCGATCGCAGTTCTCCGCTCTCAGACAGGGGCCGTTCAGGGGCCTGCGAGCGGTGCGAGTGCTGGTGTGCGCGCGCCTCGCGGCTGCGTGTGGGGTCGCCGGGTCACGGCGTGCCATCACCCTGATGGTTTCTGACACGGGCCTCCTCGCTGCTAGCTCACTTCTGCAGCCCCAAATAGAGGATGAAAGCTCTGCCCTTTCTCCTTTCCTCCCCCCCTCCCTCCCACGCTTCTGTCTCCTATATGTTTATCTTATCATCAGAGCTCTTTATTGGTAAATAAGGGTGGCTGCCCTGCTGGTCTCTCCCGACGTTAACCGCCGCTGATGTGCCTGTGTAACCATAGCACCCAGTGTTTAGGCTATTAGAGCTGCCTATTTACAATCTGGAGTTTCCTATTGATTATGTCTGCCTTGAATTCTGTTTACCCGGGAAATAAATAACACATGTGTCTCTTCCTCTCTCTCTCTTTTTGTCTCTCCTTCTCGCTTTACCACTGTTTTTGTACATTTTTGTCTACCTTTCCCTTATTTTGTCCTCTTCGTCTCTGCGTATGGCTTTTTTGTCCTTCCTTCTCAAACAATGATTCCATTTATTTAGAGGTCAGCTTTTGTATTCTGATATCCAGTTTTCTGAGCTGCGGTTATAATACAGTTTGTGAGTCATTAGCAGGGCCCACACAGAATCTGCGGCCACAGAACGCTGCATATTTCCACATTCTAAATATCCTTTG
The DNA here is from genome assembly GCA_036877545.1 of Yasuhikotakia modesta. Lineage (NCBI taxonomy): Eukaryota > Metazoa > Chordata > Actinopteri > Cypriniformes > Botiidae > Yasuhikotakia > Yasuhikotakia modesta. Next base: position 17,660 of record JBAJNP010007710.1, on the reverse strand, counting down.
TCCCTGAAAATGTGCTCATTTATTATTTTCTGTCTAATTTGATCATTGTTTACAAAAAGTACTGAAACTGTAATGCTCTCAGCTGTTTAACACTTTTGATCATTTTTAATTAATTTGGGTTTTTTTACTCCCAAATTGGCGCAGAAAAAGCCTGCAGGTTTCGTCTGGGCCCAGTCATTAGTTTCACAAATGCAACCCTACAATGAACCTTAATTTGACACATGCAGGCCATGTCAGTATTTTTCCAATACTTTGACCCAATTGCATTAAAATTAAAGTAGACATGATGACAATGTCACACAGACAGACAAACAAACATGCTCAGCCTCTTTGCATTTAAAGCAATGGATCTAGCTAACACATAGGCTATGCATAGTTCTACATGCATGCATATCTGCTCTTAAACCAATGCACACACACACACACACACACGCTCCCACCCACCCTTCCTGCCATGCTTTGCCTCCTCTCATTGGTAACAGAACCCGGCGTTAGAGGGGTGAAGGCCTATGTATGTGTCATTCGTTCCATCTTTCTCTCTCTCCCCCTTTCCCCCTTTACTGATCACACAGATAGAGACACAGATAAGGAAGGAGTTCATGTTCATATGTTTGTGTAGCACTGCACGCCACACTGCTCGCACCAGTGTCTCATTCAGAGAGACTGCATTAACCCAGTCTGCGCTACCCAATCCCATGTGCTTAATCAGACTTATGGAGTTAACCCTTTGTGTAGCACAGCAGAGCGCTACAAGCTTTGTCTTCTTTGTTGGGAAATCCAAGTTTAATGTGGCGGTTTTGCTGGTTTTGGACCATGATGGTTGGTGTTTAGGTGATATGATGACTGCATTATATGTTGGTCAAGCTGGTTTTTGGAATATTGTAATTGGTTAACCGGCCTGAAATAGTTAACTAATATCTTGTACCTGGGCCAGATGGATAAACTGTTGAGACGTTTCAACAAGCCATTAGTTACGGCTAATCAAATTAGACCAGTCTACCTTTTTATGCAACTGACCTAAAGTTTTGACCCGTCTTGAAGAAATTAATACATTAATAGTATAATGTTCTTGTAGCTGGTAGTGTGTTGCGTTAGCTAGGCAAAGGTTGTGGGCTCGAACCCAGGGAATACAAGTACTGATAAAAATGTGTACCTTGAATTCACTGTAAGTTGCTTTGGATAGAAGCGTCTGCTATATAATCTGCTAGATAATACAGTTTATGCAGCCAGCCACAGATATGCACCAGTTAAAAAGCTAGAAACCAGCTACTAACCACTGCTGAGACTGGAGTTTCCAGCAGGGTTAAACTCTCTTGACAGTCTGAAATTATGTTCTATAGACTAAAACTAGTTGATGAAATTAGTTAAACTAACCTGAACAAGCTTTAATTTAATTGACAAAATGACATTAAAACATTGACTCATTAAAACGGAGGACAATGGAATATGTGATATTTTTGGACTTCCTTCACTTCCAGGTAGTCAGGCCAGTGTTGGTCCTCTCAGTGCAATACTGCATCAGTCTCAGTTTGAAAGCCTGTTAACCCTTTCTATGCATTCAGCCTCAGTGTGTTTCTTCACAAACTGACACAGGCCGCTAATGAAAAGGCCATGTGAGCGGCTGAGTGAGAGCAGCTTGTGTTTGTTCTGCCTATGACCGTTATTTGGAGCTATTTAGAGTGACCTCACCCGACTGGCACCGCCGTCATGCTAATAAAGCTTTTCTTGATTTGAATCAGACTGACACTGGAGAAAGGGAGTGGACCACAAAACCAAAAATCACTGCACCAGACACCGGCGTGATCTGTCAAAATACAAACACAAATAGTGTGTTTATGTGTATACACTTGAATTACTGTGTACATTCCATCATGGAGTTCTGCATGGGTTTGTACTAGGCCGAATCTTTGTTTTGTGTCTGAATGCGTGTCTACAGCGTGTACTGTGTGACTGCATATGCACAAATGTTTGTATAACAGCATTTTGCTATTATCTTTGTATAGCAAAACATCTTGAGGTGATTAATAACTGATCTCTGCCACAAGATCCTGTCTTCTTTTGATCCCTGTCTTTGGTAGTCTCTCATTTACGTGCAGCATCCTTCAGAAAAGGCTCTTTTGTTTACAAGTTCAAGGCGCTAGTTTATCTTAACCGAGAAAGACAACAGTAATTATATGTGTGAAGCGAATCGTGTGTTTGTATGGGGCTGTTGGTGGGTGGAAGGGGAGCTGTAATCTTAGCAAATGGCAAACAACAGCATTAAAGGCAAACAGATGAGGTTTCATCTGGTTTATCAAAGCTTCACATCCTAGTGTAAGAGGTACACGTTTTGTGGGCTGAATTGGTCTGTGGCTCAAGGCTGTTTTGTTTCTAACCTCTAGAGGGAGTTAGAGACTTGGCTAAAGGTTTCCATAGATGACACTGATGTATTGTGCAACACTATACTATACTATACTATACTATACTATACTATACTATACTATACTATGCTACAAACACAAGATGTTGCATTTATTTAAAAAATTATTTTAAAACAAAGTGGCATTTATTATAAAGAAATATTTTGCAATGCTAAAAACTTTTAACACCTGTTCAGCCTATCATTTTTGCCAGATGCTTCTTAGGTTTAATGAATGTATTGGTTATCCTGTTATATTGTTGTTGTATTGGTTATGTACTTTGTAGAAGAGTTTATAGTTGATGTGATAACTATACAAAGCCATAAATTTGACTTTTTTCGATTTTGAATTCTTTCTGTGTCACTAATCATATGCAAGTAAACATTGACCATGTTATTTATTTTTTACAAAGGGGGCAATGTGCTTGTGCTCTTTGAAGCATAGCAGAATATGTTATTTTGAACACTCTTAAATCACGCTGTAGCCACATGGATCACCAAGTTTTACACAAATCTGTTGAGTTCATGCCAGCCCAAGGACATGCTGTCAAAACAGCCAAAAGGCCTTCAAAAATGTATAGATTTAAATGTAACATTAATTGCATTTGTGTCAATTAACATTTGCTTAAGGTTAATAAATGCTGTAATTTTTTTTGTTGTTGTTCATGGTAACTAATAGAACCTTTTTATAAAGTATTAAAATAAATTGCAACAGTACTGTATTACATTAAAAACGATGCAAAAGAGAGAAATTTTAACTATTGGTCTGTAACAATAATATTGTCTGATTGATTCAGGTTTGATTATTAGTTTGTCACTGGTATAGAAACTGGCTGAACACGGACAGATGTGAAAGTGCATGTAAATGTGTGTGTGCAGGTCTGTGTGTGAGTGTGTTTTTACTGGCAGAGTGTGAGGTGTTGTACTGTGAAGGATCCATCAGCAGTGCAGAGCAGCGCTCAGGAAACCAGCCCTGACAGACACACCACTGATGGAGTGTGTGTGTGTGTGTGTGTGTGTGTGTGTGTGTGTGTGTGTGTGTTTTACAGCGAGAGAGAGAGGAGAGGTGAAACTGAGAGTCTGAACTGACTCTCTGGCACCTGCTTTAAGTCTCTGTTAAAAAAGAAAACGAAAAGAGTCTGTTTTTGCTTATTTCATTAATCATATTTTATAATTGTAGTTATTTTTTTCCAAGTTCCTTTCTTTCAAACGTTCAAAATGCTATTTTAAATTTTAGCTGATTGCTTGTGACCAGTAGTCGCCATTGGAATGAGAGTTGGTTGCGTTTTAATATGATGAATTGATCACACAGGAAAACCGGTGTTTTGGTAACTGCAGTCTTCTGAGGGGTTCATATTTAAAGTTAACAATAAGTAAAGCCCCGTGTGGGTCGTGCTGTTTTCTACTGATGTATCTCAGCCCCGTCACGGCCGCAAAAGTTCGACAAGCAGTCAAATTATAGACTAATCAAAATACACTCTGTATCCGTGTAAAATAGCAGCAGTAATTGCTATGTTAAGTATAAGGGGAGCGTTTGGAATGTGTTTTCATGAGTACGCAAGTGTGTTGAGAAAGTGTTTCCACAGTGTGTGTTTGTCGGTGTGTTTCTGTGAGAAAAAGTGGGAAAAAGCATTGAAGGTGACACTTTGTGGCCATAATCAGAACACCACAAAACCCACAGAAGGCCCACAGTAAAGCAAACTCTGACCTGGCTTTCTGACCCTGGGCCAGTTTGGTCACCATGGTTACAATATCCATGGTCTAACTGGCCATGCAGAGAGCCGACCTGGAGTCTGCGGTTAGGTGCAGGGAAGGGTGCACTGCCATGCTGAAACTTCCCTAAAAAACCTCCAGCTTCTCAAAATCCTGCCTGGCTTTTCCAGTTCCACTCCATTACAGAGTTGAGCGAATATCCCAAGCGCTCATCCAAAAGCTTATGCCTGCATGTAAACAACACAATCCCCATAATTTGCTGCTGGATTGACTGCAAGGGAGGAGAGGAGAAGGGAGGAGAAAAGAGGAGAAAGGAGGTGAGGAGATAAGATGAGATGTGAGGAGATGAGTTAAAATGTGATGCGAGGGAAGGAGATCAGATGAGAGAAGATGTGAGAAGAAGAGAATAATCAGTGCAGATGTTCAGGTCAGCAAATGCACGGTGCTCTGAGGACAAAGCATTACCTTCCCTTCTTTTAAAAATGCGTTTGGACCAAGAGAATTTGCACAGAAATGATAGCGGTGAGCTGCCTTTCCTCAGGCATGTGCCTCTCAGGCCCATGTGGTCAACACGCCCCGGTGACAATGACCAGTGGCCCCTGATTGTCTGGTCTCAGAGGGGCAGGACAGGCGTGGCAAGATGTGGTGACCACGCCGAGTTCACGCTGGCCCCACACAGGCGCCTGCTCTCCGGGCCAGCCGAGGTCATAAATAGTGGACAGAGAAGGGCCAACAAAGGACAGAGGATAAAGAATGGCTTGCAAGCTGCTGGCCTGGAGATCCTTCTGACCACATAAATAGTAGCCACTCTTTCACTCCGTGCTTACAGGGAAAAAAACATTCCCAAAGACACTTGCTTATCACGGTTATAAAACTGCACATCGGTCCAATGGGGAACCTCTCTAGTCAAAAGTCATAATGCAAACAAGTGCAGAGTTTGGCAAATGCTATAACACTATATCATTTTTTAATTAATGCAAGACTGACAGAGATGTGGCTGTTAATCATTTTAAGTATTCACATACACAAGTCAGATGTCTGTGTGAGAGGGTGCATGTGTCGTGTCTTCACATATGATTTATACCTGACAGAAGTAAGTGGCTCTTTCCGGATGGGCAGGGTTGTGTGTGTAGTCTTATTGTGAAAGGTGAGGAAATTAGGTGTTGTCACCATGGATGCATTAGTCGACACCTCCCTGTTGTCATGACAAGAGGTGCTGCCCTCATATCTGTGTGTGTGTGTTTGTGCAGGGTTTGTGTGTGTTTTAAGAGAGAAAGAAAAAGTTATATGCCAACATAGCAAGGTTGAAGTTTGTGTGTGTGCACATAGAAGCTCACACTCGTTCCAACAGTTTATGAAAAATGATTGCTTTGACTCAGTGCTTAACTTAATTTAGTTGTGTATCTTACACTATGGCTCTTGTGTTTTGAGTAAACAACACGGAAATAAATTAACTCTTGCGACTCGAACGAGCCAAGGTAAGAGGTTTCCATAAACAGTTTGAGTAAACGCAACAAATGGAAAGTCTACAGCGTGGGTGTGCGGTAAGGGGGGGGTCTGGGGGAGTTTTATGATGTCATAAATACTTTTTCTGATCCTGAAGATAAGCAGTTGTAAGAAGATGATGAAGAACAGTGAGATGAAGATAAACATCTCTCACGGGGCCATTAATGAGTCTGGCCTTTGCACCAGGTCTCTGAAAACATCAAATGTTTAAGCTGTGAGCGGCTGTAAAACAGATAAATGGCCGACTGGTCAGCCTCTGTCTCACTTATCTTCTCACCATTTTAATTTATGTCTGTTTCATCCATTCATGAGTTCACCTGCTCATTCGTGTAGGTCTGATTGTCACTCTTTCTCACATGAATATTTGTAGCGTTTAATTTACCCTTTTATAATTTAAACGCATATAAATTACTTAATAGCAATTAATACATTCCTTTTGAGTGTAGCTTTTGATCGCTGATGTTGCTGTTTTATTGATGTGAATTTTAATATGTGTATTTAATAATGAGGGATGCAAGATCTCTGGTAATCTATTCCGTTTGAGTAAGAGGCTAGTTAATTGCTAAAATTGTGGACACAAGTGACTGAATGAGGCTTAACTGTGATAAACGCAGATATCACATTTAGTTGTGTGCATATATTAATGATAAACATTGATAAATAATTCTGTGTTTTCTGCTGTTTAGAATAGACCATCTTTTAATTCACGCTTTAACAATATTGTTGCATTGATCAGTGAATTTATTTGCAAGTTTTTCTGTTAGAACTTTTAAAATATTTTAATGTCTCTGTGCCACATACAGTATCACTGATTTGCACTGTAAATAAAAAACATAACTTATAAATCTGTGGTGTTCTCGCTTGAGCTTAGTTGTCAGTTTCACTGTTTTATTACTATCAGACGAGGCCAAAGCAGGTGAGGACAGAGGCTGGGCGTTAATGTTTGTTAAACCCTTTATACAGTGGGGGTGGATTAAATGCTCTTCCTCAGTGAAACTCGTCCTTGATCGCTTTAAGAGGCCGTTAAAATCATTAAACGCACAACTCATCAGCACTTTCTGACAGGCCTGGCGTGAGAATAAGCTTTCTTACCCATCATTTCAAAAATGACACCCATAAAATATTCAGTTCACCTTTAGCATTGCCTTCATTTCAGGGTCTGTTTAAAAACAATAATGCCGTAAAGCGCTCGTTAGGTTTACGGTCGCCGTAAAAAAAAAAAGCACTGCAGAGCTGTTAAACCACCGGCCGCGTTCTTGTTTAATGACAGCATCGGTTTATTGTGATGAGACATATGACTGTCATCAATAGATGGGGTGGATACGACACATGATGCCACACAGCTCTAATAGAGAATTAAACAACAGGCAGGTAGTGCAACAGGCCAACAGGCGCCGCACAGCAACCCCATCGATTTTCATTGCCTCGTTTGCTCATTGACTCGCATGCTAAAACAAACGGCTAATTGTGCTCCATGAGGGAGGTCTGGCCATTGTTTATTCGATTATATATGACTTGTATAATAACAGGTGATGTGGTTTGTCTTAATAATGCGCTTAACGATTGTGGTACCTCATTGCCTGTTTCTATATGGGGACTGGAGCCGCTATTCTGTTACTTAGAAACATGTTTAATTTGATGCTAAAGACATTGTGGATGTAGAATTGCATAAAGCGTCATTAGAAAAGCATGAGGATGGTGTCAGACAGATTGTAACCGGATCCTTATGGTTTGTTCTTAATGGATCAATGGACTGTATGTAGTTTAGAAAATGGGTCTGAATTTGCATGTCTCGAAAGCAACATCTTTTTATTTATCAATCATAGTGGCATTGCTAGATACCAGCTGAGATTCCATGGTGATGGAGAATCTACAAATGTTTGCAATGGATGCATAAAATACACGTGACATTAAGTAAGTGTCGTAAAATACATGCACCGTGTGTTCTGTGCACACAAGGAAGTGATATAATGTTACAGCTGCAGACGTCAAATTAGTCGTCATCTACAGTATTAGAACACATTCAAGATAAAATTATTTGTGTTTATTGTGTTGCTTTCAGGCAAGTGATGTTTTCTGTGCACGGTGATGTCATGAATTATCTCTCTTGGTATGACAGAGGTCAATTCATGTCAGTGACACTATAAGCAACTGCGAGTAATAAAACAGGATGTTTATTAAGTGAGACGTCCTTCACCATTATGTTACTCCATACAGCCATAAAATCAAAAACGTACTGACCATGCACTTATTACATACGGCTAAACTTTGAACACCCAATAAACATAGAGGAGCTACAAATGCTATCAGCATTTTTAAAACGCGATTTTACACCCGGTATGTCTAATAAAAATCCTTTTCCATAGTCAAACTTTGTTCTCATTAACTAAAGCTGCTGTGACCTTTGACTGTGCTGAGGAGTGTGACATTGTCCAGCTGCAATAAAATAACATTATAAGTTTCTGTGTGTTTTGCAGATTGATTATTTGTAATTGATTTTTGTCATGGGATGCAGAATCATTTAGATTAATTCATAGCTTTTGCATTCGTTATTTAGAAAGGCACTGAGTTTCCTCTTGTGAATCAATTCTAATTCAATGTTTCTGTGGTTATATGGTGCAACAGGTTTGCAGTCAAACCGCCGAGCGCTCGGGATGTGTGGAGCACTGGCACTGTGTTCTTGATGGGAAAACCATTTCCACCAGTGGTAAGGGCTGTGGCTCTACTGGTCATATATCCCAGTGGCATGTGGTGCTGGGTGTCTTATCCTTCCCTCATTCACTTAGTGTGCAGGGCCAATGGATGTTTTCATTCGACTATGCCAGCTGAACTGTTACTATGGCGACATCCAATCAATGACGAGAGATGCTGTTTAGCATCACTGTACTCAAATCGCAATAGAATATATGAATGATAGGAACACAATAGTCTCAGTGTACAAGCCTCTCAGTATCGGAGGTAGTTTCTTCTTATATGTATCTATATCTTCAGAACTTTTTGTTCTTCTCATGTCTAGCGTTTTGAACCCAGCGTGACCAGTAGGCTACAGAACCTTATGGAGCCTGTGTGCGGTTCTGAGGTTTGTTTCAGACAAAAACATACAATGACTAAGTTCACTGTTCATAAGTAGCTGGTATTTAAGTATAGGCAGACATACACACACACAAAAATACATAACAAATCACTATATTGCCCTGCCAGTATTGTGGTCATTTTTACCCAGGGATATGATCATAATACGTTTCCCTTAAGAATTTGTAGACATTATATTACACAGTATACTTAGAGGGCCATTTTCAACTTTATATGTGATAGAATTTTCCTTTTTGCATTTTTTTTTCATTTGCATTTCCTTTTGACAAAGTTTTTGTTTAGTCTATAGGCATCTGTTGAAAGCCTCTAAATAAAACAAGCATTAAAAAGGCATATATATTATTGACACCACTCTTAAATAGTACAGCCCTTCATTAAAGGTTTAGTAATTAGCGACCACAGCAAAAGCAGCTAGTCAATACAGCTACTCATTACAGCCACTCTAAATGAACAGGGTACAATCAGTAGGTTTTCTAATTGGCGTACAATAAAAAACAACATTAAAACCACGGTGACTATGAGTCCCCATGTAAATTAACCAAACCAATCACGCCCTTTTGCATGATGGGAAATCGTGTTTAAACTGATGCTATTTTAACTTCAAGCAACATCTACAGTGCGTTTAATTCTACATCTTTACTTTTGAGACTGTATTTTATAGTTTTTAAAATGTCCTTTAAAGGAACAGTTACCCAAATTTGATTTTGTAATTTTAGTCACTGTTTAGTCACTGTCTTTAGTCAACTTTATATGAGAAGGTGTCTTTGTAGCTCAGTTGGCAGAGTGTTGTGTTAGCGGTGCAAAATGTTGTGGGTTCGATTCCCAGGGAACACACATAATGTTCAAATGTATAGCTTAAATGCACTCTAAGTCACTTTGGATAAAAGTGTCTGTCACATGCACAAATGTAAATGAGAACGAGTCGTGCTAAAAGAAATCATATGTCTCTGGGTGACATGAAGGTGAGTAAATGATTTTTCATTTTGGGGTGAGCTGTCCCTTTCAGACCTTCATCAACTTCAAAGATGTAAAACAAAGATTAACCTAAATTGGTCCCATTTTAATGTAGCCCAAACCTGGAATATATTAAGTCCATAGATAAATCAAGATAATTCAGTCCTACTTTACATTATACAAAAGCCACTTTTCCCAAAGCAAAAAAATAAATCTCTGCAGGGAATTTGAGGCCTAATTCTCTTCTGCTGTATACGTACTTGTGCAGTTGTTTTGCAAGTGCATGTACCATTGCTAATTGAATGAGCTTTAAACTCGGGGCCAGAACTGGTATCAAAAGCACCCGAGCAAGAGGAAATGGAAACAATTAAGAAACCGTAGGGAGCCAGCAGATATAAAGACACAACCATCACCTTCCTAGGTGTGGCCCCTTGGGTCCCAGCGGTGGGGGGTGTCCATGCGGATTGCCTGTGCGGTTTAATTAAAAGCCCAGTAAATGTGCCGCCCCCACACCACTGTGTCACGTGATGGAATGTGTGATGGTAACAGATGCTGAGCTAATGACAACCTGGTGACACCCAACCGCATCCTCCCGCCTTCTTAAACTGTCTGTGGCCCAGACCTCCCACATCTTTAAGTCTGTGTGTGTCTTTAGCAAGTCTATCTGTTGATGTGTATAGTGGGGACGTGACTGAGATGATGGGCTGCATTCGTATTTATGGTTGAGCACTTTGTATGCAACCTTTGTTGGGTTCTGGTTTGCAATAGTAAATTAAAAGCAGGAGAAACGTAATACGGTCCGTGAACGGGTGATGGAGACAGGAAGAGAGAGAACCAGGTAATTGGTTTCAGTGAAGGTCATCAACTGGGAGTTGGCAGTGTAAACTAACATGCATCGTCTGTGTTGCTGTGTTTTGCTTTCTGCAGTTTGTTCTGTCTCTCTTCTTTCTGTCTTTTGTTGCTCTTAGTTGATGCGGTCAGCTCTGAGATGCAGACGCAGTCAGAGGTGGTTGATGATGTCACAGCTTGCGGACAGATGTTATACCCATTGGTCTGATGCCCTGTGCCAGTCATAGAACATTTTTCTTTCTCAAATTTTGAGATCACACATAGCACTTTTAATAGCTAAATTGACACCTGTTGATGTTTGGAAATGGCAGTTATTTCTTTATTTATAGTAGTGTCGGACCTTTACAGACCTCCAGTATCCAATACATACACAGTATTTGATTGGTCACATGACATTTTTGAGATTTTACCTTTTAATGATACCTTTTGGTGTCTTGTGACAATAATATTCTTTATTATAGGCATAAAACTATTGAACTGTGTGTGTACAATAGCATACTTTTTTTTTTTACCAACAGAAGAGTCTAGAAACTGTGGCACTGTTATGTTAAAAAAAAGGTTTTGCATTGAAGAAAATATATTATAATCAGTGATAAACATTTTGTTCTGAAACACCAGGTGCATTAATTTTACATTTGAAGTTTCTGTGCTTCTAAAGAAGAAAGTCAGTTTAGTGCCCTATCAGTGCCAGACCTCTCACAGTTGCTTGATCGGCTGTCAGACAATGGAAAAACTGGAACATGTTTGTGTTCTCTCCAGAATAATTCATTGTTTGCCTCCGAGATGATCTGTTGTTGTTATTTAGTCACAAAAATGTACTGTAGCCTAATCCTCCCTTCATGGAGAAGGAAAAGAAGGCGGAGTCTAAACGATAATCAATGGCATGCATGTGTTTTCAGCGTAATACTGTATGTTTATCCTAGTGGGGCTGAAATGTGTAACTTTGCTTCTCGTGTTGAGTGACTAAAGGCTTCCTGATAGATGAGACACAGACATACAGAGAGACAGATGCACAGATGGCTGGACATATTTATGCTCTCAAAGGCCCGTGGGTAGATTGATGTAACCACTCATGGATACTCATCTAAATACTGAGAGACAGATGATTCAAACCATTATAAGCCATCAACACATTGGTTTTATCTAACCTTAAAGGATCCAGCCCTGTTGAGTCTCGCTCAAAACTGGCAGCCAGTTTTTAATGGAACAAGCTTTATTTGTGGCTGTCAGGGCAGCTACGAGGGGGCAGGCTTGATGTTTGGCAGCTTGTCGCCTTGCTTTGGCCCTAATCAGCCTCTCAGGGTCTGCTAGCAGAGTGCAAAATCATGTCGCCCAACGCCGTGCTGTTTACCGCCCGGCCCACCAGCAGCCCTGCTAACACACTGAACATCTAATAAATAAAACACAGCAACAGCCTGGCGGAGGCCTCCGGTGTTTGTGTGTAAATAAAGGAGCAGAAATAGGATGGGCAGGATAGAGCGGAACGCCTATTTATTTGTGTGGACATGCAAAATGCAAACCCTAATGGTGTTCGTGTGTGTGGATGTCATTGTGACTGAAGTAAATGAGTTGTCTGGTCGGTGAGTAAAGCTGCTGCCCTTCTGGAAATTCAAGCCTTCTTCTAACACAGATTTCCATCCCGGTGTATGAGCACTTGGAAAAAATTTTGCCAAAAAGAAAAATAACAGGGAAAACTCATTGTGATTATTATAAGGATTTTTTTTATTAGTCCTTTGACTTTGAAGTTTGTTTGTTTGAACATTCACAATATGGTTGTTTCAGAGGTAATATATTTACTTGTGTATATGTACTTGTAAATATATATACTTGCAATATATTTATTTGCTAACTGGAGGTTCTGTTTAGCAGAGTCTGATATTGTACTAAAACTGGTAGATTTTAAAGCAGTAATTAAACTACATTTAAATTCTAATTTTTTTACTGTCTGCCACAATTTAAGACCTTATGTGCTTATTTTAACCTATTTTGAAATGTTGTTTAAGGAACTAATAAAACTAACTAATATTCGTCCTTTAGTATCTGTTTAGTATATCTGTTGCGGTACACTGTATCACTCTATACACAACACCTGCAAGGAGCTCAGATACGTTTCACACGCTGTGAACCACATCAGCTTGAGTTTCTTACATTTAAAAAATAAAGCAAATAAAACATTACAGCATGTCGCATAAAAGAGAAATATAGATTCCCCACGGAGGGGGCGAGAGTTAACTGAATCAAGCCATTAGGGACAGAGTGGGGAAAAGCGAATGAAAAACTAGCTACGCTCTCTTTTATTGTTGGGTTTAATTAAATTTTCAGCTCTAATTACAATTAAGCCACTTAGTATGTATAATAATGTTTGCATCACGGAGCAGCACAGATGCAGTCCATCAGCGCAATTAAATATTAAACCGGCGGAGGCTGTACTAATAGTAGTGCAGCGTGAAGCCTTACTGTCTGTGCGCCAGCCAATGCAACCGGGACCTCCCGTACGGTCGCCCGGAGACCCGTGGCGCTCCATCACCATTTCTTACCGCTGTGCTATTTTGCCATGCTTTGGTATTTTTGCCCCCTTTTTTCAGTCATGCTTTTACACCGAACGCTCCTCGAGGTGGATATAGGTCATTTCGAGAAGCATTTGGAAAGAGCATCGCTGACTATAAAAGGGTGGGAAAAATAACGACACATGGGTAAACAACCCTTGAGAGTTGGAGAGTGTTTTTGAGCTGTGAATTGGCGGTCTAATGCAAAATTAGTGTTGTGTTGCCAAATTATTCATGACCTGAGAACTAGTGCATTTTAAGCTCAAATGATAAATTTTTTGACTCATCTCTTCCTCCTCAGTCTTTTCGTGTGTGCGCTAATGTCCTGCCCTCTCTTTTCGACGATAAACCTTCAGTCATCAAGGTGTTTTGCATTATTCAGGACGCGGTGACCGCCAACAACACTAAACAAGGGTTTGTTTGGTTCCGCTTTGTCAAGCGCTTTGACAGCACGCATGTTTCCTCTCAACATTTAACAGTAAAGAGCAAACGTAGATGATTTTGGTTTGTATGACAGTGGTGCTCTTTAGAATGATCGACATTTTGCCAGAATCCAGGTTTCAGTCAAGATACCTTCCATTTACAATATTTATCTTAATGTCCACTGTAACATCCCAAATGAGTACCAGCTGATTAAACAGTAATGTTCTGAAATAAATCAGTTGTTTTAGCTTCAGTTGTTTTAGCTTCAGTTGTTTTAGCTTCAGTTGTACGCGGCATCTCCCTGTTTGATTGTTGAGTCAGTGCATCCCAATTGGCAAGCCAGAGTCTTCCATTATGGGCAGAGAGGAATGTGTAAGGGTGCAGGATCTTTGAACTGGAAAGTCAGGCTTTTGGCTCGGCCGGCATCAAGGCATGCCTGGATAAATTTAGCAGCCATAGCATAAACCTAAATAGAAGGCTCGTCTTGGGGTAATAATTGGGTGTTGCTGCCCTACATTACAAATGCTCTCGATTCCAACGAAATATTTTTGCACTGAGACACACAAACAAAGCATAAACACAAAATATACGAGCGAGACGCTGAGGACACGATCAGCCAGTGGTGAGATGGGTGTGTGCATGTGGGAAAGTCTCATCTCTGCACCATAACATTTCATAGGAGTTCACCTTGGTGGTTCCATAATTATTTTCGATTTTATTGCTCTCAGTTTTATTTATTTTTTCTCATGTAAAGGACACTTTAATAGCTTTTCCCGCCACTGTTTTGCTCTGTTAAGAAATGCACATTTGATGGGAATAATTTATTTAAAACTATACAAAATAACAGCTAGCATTTGCATCAAGACATTTGCATCCTGTTACTGTCACATCTGTAACCTTTTAAATTACGTTGTTTAATGTTTGTCTGTAGGGGATGTTCTTAAAATGTCAACCCTGTTACCATGCTAAAGCATTTATGTGTGTGAATGAATATTTTTTTATTGCAATTATTCATTTTTTAAGCAAGTATGAGGTGCAGTAGGAAAAAAAAACTATTTTAGGAGTCAAAGTATATTATAGTATTGTATATACAGTATACCATCTGACTGAATACATCTGTGTATACATATAAATATACGAACAGAACCGCGCGCATGTGTTTTCATTGTTTGCGTTTAGTGATAATGCAAAGTGACTATCAAAAATTTGTGATGTTTTGGTTACGGAGCACAGAGTGGATTTAGCGGTAACTATCACACACAAAAACATGCGCAACCCTCTTAACAACCAAATAACATGTGGTACCTTTGGACAAACAGTGTGGAACACAAACAGATTGAGAGATGCCTTGTATCCAATGAAACGCTACACCAGCATGTCAGGTTCATTGTACACAGCTTCCTCTCGTTCATTACCAAACTTATGGGTAAACGCCTGGCAGTCCATCTTTTACATGGTTAAATGTCACTAATTTACTGTCATTCTGTTGCATTTATTCAGGTATCATGACTTTTGTTGAATTTATTCAGCGATCAGTATTTTTTTTATCAGTTTGAAGCGTGATAAGCTGCTGTTTATTGATCTCTTAAAAATGTTATCTATCAAGCCATCTAGTGTGTGTGTGTGTGTGTGTTCATGTCTGTGGGTGTGGGTTAGATGGAAATGTTTATGACGAGGGATTATCCAGTAGTCCAAAGGGCACCATAACTGGTGTCTATAAGTTTCATCTGAACTCATTCATCACAACACAAAGTCAAACATGTTTTTAATATTTCTAATTTCTAATATTTGGGCACTAGTAGGAACAGGGTTTTTGTATTGTGGTCTATGAGGATCAGAGGAAAAACTGAGACGAGATATATTTTTTTAAATGCATTATTACAAAATATTTTTTGTGGGCAGGACCAGTATATTTTAATTGGACTTATGGATTCTTTTATTATTAGGTGAATGTTTTGTAGTATACATTTCTAAATATATCAGTATATATTTTCCAGATAATAGTTTAAGTTTAAGTGCCAATTATCTAGCTTAAATATTTCACTTTTATACTGCCATGCTTATTATTTTACACAAACATAAATGAATGGTAACTGCCTTATGTTTGGAGAAAAGTGCAGAGAACTGTTTTTAATCTGTCTGTTTGTAGCCTTTATTTCTGTATGATTGTAAAAGATAATTCACAATCATTAAGACGGATCATTAGATGTTTAAATCTGGTGACAGACTGAATTAAGTGCACACAGCAACATACCAGCCACTATCTAAATTGCTTGTCTTAAAAACCCACTTGTGCTGATCTTAGCTGAATGTTCATAAACAATGACATTAAAATGAAAACGACACACACGATATACAATATAACAGCAAATTGAGGCAATTACAAAACTTTGCTCTTAGCACCATGTAAAAAATAGAGCTATTATATTTGATCATTGAACTTAGCACATATACAAGAACAATCACCAGAGATGCATGTAATAAATTGAATCACCCTGTCAAGAAAGATGTGAATATGTACCGTTTACAAACACATCAGTGTTTTTGGCAACCAAGGCAAAACAAACTTTGGGGTGGGCATAAACTGTCAAATATGAAACAACCAATATGACATATAACAGGATAAAACAAGCTGGCCTTTTCACACAGAGAGGTTTTATTTCTACCTAGTAAAACAGTGAATTATGGAATTCAAATAAGGGCAATGTGTTTCCTTTTCAGGGAAGTTAGGGGCTAGGGGGCAGTTTGGACACAATGCTGCGGCTGCTTTATTGCAGATATTACGGTCCTATAGTTTCATGATCACCTGATAACTGCTTGTAGTGCTTGAATTTTATATTTAGTAAATGCTTATAATGATCATGACAGTAGACGCATGCTGGCTTATTGTTTTATAGTAGGTGAAATAAATACAATCCTTTCTGGTTTGCATAATTTTGTGTGTCATTATAGAATTACTATGAGAAAATGATTTCACCTCTGAGTTGAGAAGCTTTGTAACGTTTATTTAAAAATCTCTTTGACAGAAAAGGTAATTTAAAACAGTAGTAGTAAATGAATTAAAGGAATAATGCAGATAAATGCTGTGTAGGATTTTACCGTTTTAATTATGCACACAGTGCAGAAAACCACACGGCGGTTTACAGTCACAGACATTGAAATAAAATGTGTTATAGCTTCACTGCTCTTGGCAGGATGGTGGTATATTGAGAGGTAGTTAATGAATGTTGGAAGTTCAGATCACAGTCGCTCCGGCGCTTGCTGTGTACCGAGTGCTTGTTAGTGGCTTGGTGTAGCCATCGTCTCATGTCATCATCTTTAACCTCCGAGATCACACCAGTTCCAAATGCTCCAAATTATGTACTATAAACTGTGAGCTTAAGCTATAGACTGCATACTTGGCCTGTTGTGTGTCAGTTTTGGAAGGTGAGTGTTGTCCCAAATGCAATTGTTACCTTTGCCAGTTTTAGCCACGCCCCTTCCGCTGCATCAAGTGTTTAAAAATTCATATTTTAAACCATTAAGTAAATCATCTAAGGATCATTTATGTGGTGCATTGCATATCACATATGTATTTTTTTTAAGTGACAAAGAATAGTGCAAAGTATGTACAGTTTGCAAGTATGCACTTTTCTCTTTTTCCTCACAATCGATTTCCAGTTTATCCAAGTTCTCTCTGCTCTCTTCCTCTTCATTTTCTCTCTCTCCCGTCTCCATCTTGCCTCTCTTCCTCTCACCCTCATAATTTGCCTAACTGAAAGCAGGTGGGAAAATCATTTGACGGTGAGTGGGCCAGATGTGTTGCTCCCAAGATGTTGTTAAATTTGAAATCATTTTTCTTAGCGCCATTCAAACTTTACCAATTGACATGGTTCCTTCCCATATGCTGTCTCACACACGTCTCATCAGCTGCTCGGCTCCATGGCGATTACAGGGCAGCTGTGAGGGGAGAGAACGATGTGAGGCGGTTTATACACACACACAATGGCTATTAATGCCCGAGACTCGAGGGGCTCCTTTATTTATTTATGGCACACAATGGCGTTGTGTGGACGTGGAGCGCGACTGATTGGGTGCTGTTGTGTGCAGCAGGAGGCAGCAAACCGTGAGGGACACACCTGTTAATGTTCTGTTTCCTCACCAGGAGCTGTTTCACATCCAATGCTATCTACCTGTCT
>JBAJNP010007709.1:9514-21920 GCA_036877545.1 Yasuhikotakia modesta | reverse complement strand
AGCCCTAACTTGTATGACTAACTTGTATGACTAACTAAATCTCAGATCAGCTCATCCAGGCGTCTGCAGGAGAACAGATGTTCAGAGCTTCGGTACCATTAGGTCCAGTGCGTCACTCGGGTCGGTTCTTTGTCTCAGGAGGTTTGGGCGGACAGATCACATTCTTCTGATCGCTCCTCCTCTTCTTCAGAACACTGAAGATAAGTGCTGACAGAGATCCTCTGCTCTTTAT
This sequence comes from Yasuhikotakia modesta, assembly GCA_036877545.1. Classification (NCBI taxonomy): domain Eukaryota; kingdom Metazoa; phylum Chordata; class Actinopteri; order Cypriniformes; family Botiidae; genus Yasuhikotakia; species Yasuhikotakia modesta. Next base: position 21,688 of record JBAJNP010007709.1, on the reverse strand, counting down.
ACTGCAGGACAGAAACAAATTCTTATCAACATAATGCAGTTTCTTTGTCTAAGCTGTTAAAGCTAAAGGTTCTTTAAAGGTTCCATAGTAGAACTATTTTTCATTCCCCAAAGAAACATTCTTTTAAATCTTATGTTGATCTTATGTTAATGATCTTAAAATAACCATTTCTGTCTTATTTAGTCTAAAGGATCTATACATATATACATATATATATGTGTGTGTGTTTAAATATATACAGTAACACACACATATATATTTGTCGAGCGAGACAGAAGTTGTTCTCCGTTCTCTGTCCCCTGAGCTGTTGTTAGCTTAGCTTCTGCTTTTATTGTGTTACATTGTACCTTTAAATGAGTGTGACAGCAGATCAGGGAAAGTACAATGTGGTTTCACAGAGGATCAAGCGTAGCTCCGCTTCCCAGTGTGTTCGGATGAGATGTTGCCATGGGAACCGGTTAGAGACGTTCAGGGTTTGCCTGTGGAGGGTTCAGTTGTATTACCACATTATATTCAGAACTATCACACAAAGACCAGCAGCATCAAATACTGCTAGACATTCAGGATGTTGGTGGTTGTTGATGTTGTTAACTATGTCTCTTTGTTGTTGCTATGGCATTACTGTGTGGTTGCTAGGGCGTTCTGGATGGTTCAGAAACTCCCTCTCAACCCTTCACAGAGGATGTAGATGAAGCACTGAGAGTCAGGTAAACAGGTGTGACTCCCACATGGTGTGAACAGAACACAGACCCACTCAGATCCGCTCCAGCCCAGAGCTCAGCGCTCCGAAGCGTCACCTCCATCCAACTGACTCTCACCTCCGCCATCAGGTGTGTGTGAACCCAAAATTAACAAAAAACATTAGTAGAAATATATATACAGTGGGTACGGAAAGTATTTAGACCCCATTTGCTAAAATCATTTAAATAAAATAAATACTTTCCGTACCCACTGTATATAAATATATTTTCATGTATGTATAAAATGATATTTTTAAGTAGATTGAAAACACTTGAACATTTGAACCTAAAACATTTGAAATCGCTACTGAAAAAAAAAACTTTCTTGCAATCAAGCAATAACACAACAACTAAACTTCAGGTTTTAAACCTTCTACAATATTCAAAACAACATTCTTACAGTTTTTGTTACATAATGGAAAAGCATCTGTCAGGTAATTAATCTGTTTGTGAGGAATAGTGGTAATTTATCAATAAGGTCTTCCAGGGACCGGCTTGTTCTCCCAACACTTTAATTCTGCATTACAGTCTTCTGATGAAAAGTTAAGTGGGTTTCTTCTAAATTACATTACAGGATTATGTGTATAAAGTTTTGTCATACAAACTTTTCTCATTTTCTTACATTTAACAGAGTTTTAAAAAGTTTTTATATTGTTCTTATAACCAAGCAATAACGTTAATGCAAAGTCTTAAAAATTGTTTTTTGTTAACGAAAATGTTAAGGAAATGTTATTACCATCTTTGAGTGAAACTGTCTGTATTCTTACACATGTGACATTTATTGCTGTTTAGAAAACATCATTTCCACATATATTTTGTTTGACAGATCAGTGTTCAACAGTCTCTTATCTTACTGAGTCACAATCTTTGTTTCTATTCATGATTTATTATTTAAGCTGTTGGTCTGATTCTGGGAAATATTTGACGTCATACAGCATCAGATGTAAAGTATAAACTGCATTTTTTATGCTTCAAACTGTTAAATGTCAAATAAATGTTTAATTTTTCATCACATGATTTGCCGCTTGCATCATGTTTTTGATAAAACTGGATGTTTACGTTCCCCAAACGTTCATCTGATGTTGTTCACCGTTATTTCTGAGTTGTCTAATGAATGTTTATGTTCATATTTCTGTTGTTATCGAGTGTTCAGTGATGGACAGGATGTTGAGTTTGCAGACTGTTGCAGTGTTTATTATAGATGATTTATCTGTACACATTATTGTTTCATTCATGTGCCTCTGACATTAAGTGTTTGAGGATCTGGATGTTAAGTGTAGATGTTTGTTTGTTTACTGAGAATTATCCTCAGACAGTCTATAAAAAACTTTCAGAAAAAAAGTCAAAAAAATTAAAATTATATAAAACAATTTACTTATAAAAAAAATTTACAATTAAAAATGATTCTGAAACTCAGTAACAGAATCTGTAGAAAACGTTGAATTTCATGCATGTGTCACTAATAAAATGTCAAGCTTTTAAACATCATTGTCTGGTACAATATTTTCTGTTTTAATCGTTAAGAGAAAAATTCAGACATGAATGAGCTTCAGCATTTTTACATGATCAGTTCAAAATATGGCAAATTTAGTTGCTGAAACTTTCAAATAAAGAAAAAACTTTATTGCATTAATTCACTTTTTATTAGTTTCAATATCAACATTTGTCAAAAATCCCACAAAAATGCAACTTTTTTTAAACAATCTTATACGTCATTCATTTTGAAACTAACAACAATACATCAAGTTCTAAAGTCTCTCGTGAGAAGAGGCGGAGCTTCACAATTAATCATTCCAGGAACCAATAGAAACTCAAGGCTGGTTTATTTGTTAACATGCAAAATACAATCATGCAACACGCCCAGAACCAAATAAATAAAACATTTCATGTCACATATTTATATATAGAATTCAAGTAACTATCATCCAAAATGCTTTTCATTGTAGGAATATTAAGAAATTTAGCAAAATATCAATAGACCTTTAAATATATAAATCAAACCAACAGATTAACCACATCCTAACTAGTCCCCACATCAAGCTCAAGTGTGACGTCACTTTCTCCTCACAGTCACATCTGTGCTTCAGAAACAGCAGCGTTACGTAACTCACAGGAAACGCATGCAGACAAAATAAAACAACAGGTTTGGGAAAATCAGAGAAACATTATTTTTGGATGCATCAGTGTGAAAATGTCCTGGAAGACTCGCACTCGCTCGGACACTTGGGTTTGATCCCCTTACTGTTGTAATAATCCACCACCTGGTTGGGGACTTCGGCTAAGACGCTCTTAGCCAGAGCAGCAGGTGAAGCCTGTGAGAGCAACACAAACAGAAAGAGTAAAAACTGGCATCTGCTCTGTGTTAATGATCTGAGACGACGCTGGACTCGACAAACCCTCGCAGTGATCAAAAATGTTGTGAACCTTAAACGAGAATCAGACCTGAGACAAACCCATGAAGTCAACATGAATCATGTACTTAATAATACATGCGTTTTACAATATTCCTGTTTTTTACTTTATTATTTCTGTACAGTTTCCATTGTGCCAAATGTTTTCTAAAACTTGAACTGAAATTGCATCACAACTGGTTCATTTTCTCACCAAACACACGTTTATGAATTGATGCTTTTATCCAAAGTGACATTGTTTGATACATTAAATCCATATGTGTGTTTTACTGCTGACATGATGGTCTAGCAGTTGAGCTACAGAAACATGTTAAAGCAGCACAACGCAGGTGTTTCCTGTTACAAGATCAGAAACGTTACATGAGAAGCACAAGTTGTGGAGAGTGATTCTCAGCAGCGGGGGTTTATTACTGCAGCAGCTGCACTGGCGCTTATTAAATTGCTGGAGAGGGACAGAGAGATGAATGAACCAGCAGAGATTCTCAGAGGTTCCTCAGACGTCAGAGATCTTCATAATGAACAAAGATCCACCGTCCACAAATCTGAGCTTCAGTTCTGAAGTAGACGGAGCTCAAAGCTCAGAGGTATGAAAAACTCCCTCAAGCCACGAGACACATTATCTACTTAGAACTTAAWAGAAAATATGAATATATATATTCTACAGATCAGTTTTGTTTGTGCCAAGGGCCACAATCATAATTTACCAGCAACCCTTCACTGATAATTCAACATGAAGGGAATTATAATCTGCAAAAACAGACCAATAATTACAAAGACTGACTAAAGTTCTGCTGCTGTGAATGAGGGAAACTGAGCTGCAACTCACATGTTTGAAGTTCCGGAACGGGACAAACTGTACGATGTCACGCAGAACCGGTTCACCTTTGGGTGAGCGGAGGATCCCATCATCACCATCCAGCATCTCCATATCCGTGAAATCTGCGTTTCCCACCCCCACGATGATGACGGACATGGGCAGGTGAGAGGAGCGGACGATGGCCTCTCTGGTGTCGGCCATATCTGTGATGACTCCATCCGTCAGGATCAGCAGAATGAAGTACTGCTGCGTCACATCATCACAAAACTACCTGAGCTACAGAAACCAGGTATCGAGGTAGAGAGAGGTAGAGAGAGAGGCAGCAACCTCACTCACCGTGGCCTCTTTGGTGTGCATTTCCTCCGAGGCAAAGTTGGCCACTTTCTGTATGATGGGAGCAATGTTAGTGGGTCCGTACAGCTGGATCCGGGGAAGGCAGTTCTGGTACGCCTCCACTACACCCTGAACACCTGCCAGAAGAACAAAAACAAAATCACAGGAGATCTTTGGAGCCGAGACAAACATGACATCACTCCAGTTCAACCAATGACGTTCAGTCATTACAGCAACCAAATGGTCTCTTTTGGCTCATTATAATCAATGATAATTAAAAAATACAATTTATTACTGTAAAAAAAGGCAACATTGACTTTACTAAAGGTACAATTTCCATCTCTGTCTGGCATCAATTTCTGAAATTATAAATCATTAATATAAAGTTACTGTTGTGAATCATGGTACACAGACTGTGTTAAACACTGACCTGTTATTTTCTCAATAACTGATTTGTTATAGACTGCAGATTTAACACATAAGTTAGAAACAGTGACAGCTTTTGTTCTCATAGCTAGTGAGAGGCCTCACATCAGTCTCGCTGCTGAGAACATAATCTCTCCAGCTCAGCTTCTATTTCTCACCACGTCTCTGATTGTTTGATTACATGTTAAAAATAATAATGTAACAGGATAATTTGAAATGCATGATTCATCTTCACCTGCACATTCAGCGCTTTCCTCATTAAAGTTCACAGCAAAGTCATGAGAAACCTGAGAAACAAAACAAACAGAAAAACAGTTACAAACGTCATCGTCTTTACAGGTTAATGCAAAACATCACGGCATCTGTTACCTTAAAGTCCGGAGGTATCCGAGCACCAAAACCAAACGCCGGGAACATTTTGTCACTGCAGGAAGTAAAGCAGACATGAGATTATAGCTGGACTCAGCAGATTTCCCATCATGCTCTTCTGTCTCCCTGGCCTCTGATGGCTATTCATTTGTAATGGACACAGATCTGTGTCACTGTTACTGTGAGTATCTGAAACCATCTGTGGGGCTGAAAATGAGCCGGCAGAGAAATCTCAGCTCAGTTCTAGTTAAACGGTTTAATTCAGAATATTATCCAAAAATATATTAGCAGCCATTATTTGACCAAATGTGATCATTAAATGTGATTATAAATGTGTTGACTTTTATTATTAAACACCGAAGAGAGCGTCTCACAGGGCAAATACACTAGATTTAACATACAGATACACTAGTTAATAGATACAGAAGTCAACAAACAACTCAACACTAATAATCTCATTAACAGCCACAAACAACAATCTGATATGCAGACAAGTTTTTTTACTGTTCTTAATTTTTTTCAGGAATATTCTATAAAAATGAGTTCTAGCCAAACAAGTTTCACACAAACATACAATCTCTGAAACTAATAATAGTCATAGATCAACAGATTCATTAAAACAGTGACATGATTCTTTCATTCCATGTTAAGATTCATTGTTAAAGATGAGCTGTAACGTCATGCAAACAGTAATAAAAACAACAGCAGCAGCGCAAATAAAGGCTGCAAAATAACAAACCCTAAGTGACATCTGCATCGTTTAATTATGCTGCAATGCATGCTGGGAGGCAAAAACCCTCATCTGCACTAGTGAGTGAGTTTCTTCTGTGTAGTTTTAATTTGCTATATTAAAAAATATCTTTCTATTGACTAGCATGAATGTATGTAACGGCGCTGTGCTGAAGCTGTGATTTGATTGGCTGTCAGACTGCTCACCTGTCATAGTCCTGACAGATCTCCCCCACCGCGACTAAAGCCTTCAGGTACTCGTTGGGCTGGTACGGGTGGATGTAGTGCAGAGAGCAGCTGTTCCCCGGGTCTCCGTTAGACGCCGTGAAATCAACAGCTACCTGAAAACATCAGCAATCCTCACATGAGATCATTATTACACAAGTTCCATTAATACGACTATATAAATTCATTAAACAAATTTAGTCGTGCGTTAGTCGTGCGTTAGTCGTGCGTAAGTCGTGCGTAAGTCGTGCGTAAACAACATTCAGAAACAACCAGAATAAATAATAACAAAATTAACATCAGTTATTACAGAGCAACTGTTACACACACATGCTAGTGAGTCACAAATGAAAATCTCTCTGAGCTGCAATAATAACTCATAATTTAATAAAACCGGCAGTATGTTAATTCTCAGAAAAAGCAACTGATAATGAACGATACGTTTTATTAGTGAAAACACTAGAGATATGAAAAAACTCTAGTCTCCTGACTACCTGCATGACTAGTTAAGATAAGTCTGTATCAGGAAGTCCCAGCTGATTGGACAGCTGGTCTGTGTCTGTCTGTACTTACTGTAAACTGGATCTGACAACCGCCCATAATATAATCCAGAAAGGAATGCATTTTAATAATCTGAGGACATAAGGAGCAGATTATGACACACAGCACCAGTGAGAGACGTCGCTGTGTGAAGACCTCATTACTGTAACCTCTGGACGTTACCTTACACTGATTCAGAATCACGATCCCTGAGTTCCTGTAGCTCTTCTTCTTCACTTGATATTTGGGGTTAATACACTCCCATTGCACCTGCCCGGGTCAGAAACACAAGAGTTCTGAGAACTTCTGAGAGCATCTAAGAACATCTGAGATGCTGCATAATGGCTTCCCGTTAAAGCAGAGAAGATCAGGATCAGAAGATGACAACAGACTCCAAACTACACCTTCACTCAGAACTATGAGTGAGAAATGATGTTGAGTCTGAAGGAATATTTTAAAACAGTTAATATTTTATATTCTCCTGCAGCGAGGAGAGCAGCTCTTATGTTATCTCCAACCACAGCTGATTTTAGTGGGATTACATTTAACCGACAGCTAAAGAGAACCAGAGAGATACTTCAGAATAAGAGATTTACGTGATAAGTGAATCTCTCATTTTATTTAAGTGATAAAATGACACAAGCACACGTGAGATTAACCTCCGCTGATGTCTTCAGAAACTCTTTCAAAGGAACTCAATGACAAGAGAAACCAGGTGTGTGAGGCATGAACCAGTGATGCTGAACTGGTGTGTGTAAATGACCAATGAGTACCTGTCTCCCATCCATCGCCAAGCGTATTTCTTTAAACGTAGCTTGAAATTCTCCAATGAAATCGTGCTTTCCGTTTGAGTCCCAGTCCCACACCGTACACTTGAGGAAGAGAAAAAACACACTGATAAAAATGACAACAAATAAAAAGATTCATCAGCGTGTGAATGTTGTGAAGCCATACCATCAACATACCTTCAGTATTCGGTCATGATCTCCACTGCAGAGTGAGTTCAGAGACGTTCTAAAGGTCTTCCAAACTGGATTGAGATTATTCATGACTGTCTGTGTGCAGCGAGAGAGAGAGAGAGAGATCATTTTAAACTAGCTGTGAAAGTGAGAGATAAGGTGTCTCACCTCTGTTCTGTGCACCAGCTGCTGGCTGCCGTCTTCATTTCGCCTGTAGATCTCCAGAAACGGGTCTGATTTACTGAAGAAGTCCTGAGGACACAACAGAACCACAGTTGTGTTCTGGACTGGATCATTTACAGAACACAGCTTCATAAACTCACATTCTTACTTTATCATCCAGTTTTCTGGCGCTGAACGAGAGCTCCACGTAATCATTGTTCCCTGTCAGCTCCTCTGCTGAGATCTGGAGAAATGAGGGACAAATTATTTTCAGCAGATGATAAAACTGATCTACGGTCTGTAATGTGTACAGAGTCATGTGTCGTGTGTCTGATTTGTGTGTGTACAGAGAGATTATTCTGTGTTTGTCTGAGATCATTAGAGGCGATTATCATTTCCAAGGACCTACATCATAAAAAGTTAAATTTATAGAGGTGTTTGATTAGATTATCTGTATGTGTGAATAACAAAACCATGAAAGATGTTGTAAATTTCTCACTGTGATAGAGGACTTCCCGACTGTCTTCCCGTGTTTAAGCAGAGCTTTGCTGAATTTCCTCTGAGAGACGATCTGTTGAGGAGAACAGTATTTTGAGTCAGTTGTGGGTTGTTCTGCTAATGGACTAAACACACAATGTAAACAAAGTTCTCTCTCGTTCTCTGTTATTCACCTTCTGATCTGGTTAGAGATAAACTCTTGACATGAGAGAGGAGTGTGTCTGAGTGTTCTGCTCACCTGACCCAGAGTACACTCCATGGCTCCCAGACAGTCAGCCTCTCTCAGGCTGTGACTGCTGCTGATGTCATACAGCTCGTATCGCAACCGCTGGACCTCCTCAAAGTAGAAGTCCAGCGTGAAGACCCTGGAGAAGGTGGGGCTGATGCAGCTCCGGACCACCTCTGTCCTGTCAACCTGCAGACATCAGCGAAGCTTTGAACGTCTGGATGTACATCATTACCTGCTTGGTGTCTATCTGAAAGGTGTCTGGTCGTGTTCCTGGTTCTGTAACATGAATGTGAATGTGACTGATGGACTGCTGATGAGCTGAAGACCTCCTGAAGAGAAGATCACTTCTCAGGGACCACATACACACAAATATATACCCCCCACGGACCCCCTCACCACACTCAGATCTGACAGAGAGATTCAGAGTTCAGCTCCTCTGTTCTCACAGCACATGATCTAACAGTTCTGATGTCCTTCAGTTTAGGTATGTTGCCAGAATCAGACGCAGCTGGAAACACTACAGGAAAAAAATAGATGCAAAACACACACAATCTTCACCTCACAGGTTTCATTTATGTGTCAGATATGAGATTTTCATCTGCTGAGAGGTGCATCAGATCTGCCTGAGGTAAGGAGGACAAAGTTTGTTTTTAACACTAGAAGAGACGTATTAAACTGATGTACAATGTTTCACACACACTGAAACTGCCTGTGAGTCATTCAGTCGCTCGTATTTTGAAAGAGTATTTATTTATGTAAATATTTAGCTGCTACGTTTTGCCACTGAATAAAGAAACATAAAAATGACAGACTGAGGGTCGGTGTTTATGCAGTGATGATGATTTTGTCGCTATGAATTCATACAGGTTTAGAATGACGTGTGAGTAAATAATGGAAGAACTTTTGGGTGATGTGACACGTTTATAAAGCATTACAAACCTCCAGCCACTGTCCGTGGGACTGCATTTTGAGGATCACACAGGGGTCGGGTTTGGAGAGCGCGTCCCGGTCTGAAACACCTTTGCAGGAAACACGCAGCTCCACTTTGGTCAGACATGGGCTGTTGAACAGGCCCAGAGAATTAGCTGCAGATTCATAGATGTCACTCATGTTGTGAAAGATTCTTGTGCTGTGAGGAAAAATAAAGATGTTAGATGATTAATATCATAATATCGAGTCTAGGACATTTATTTTGTCAGGTGAGAATCATAACTCAGATGTTTTGTTACAGCACAAATCTGCTCAAAGTCACGTGGATGTAAGATATCATTCATGTGTGAAGTTTGATATGCAGTGCTGAGTTATCCATACAGTCACATTATATATTACAAACCTCCTTTTACACTTACACTTATTTTGCTCCTACTTTTATTAAAAGAGATATTTAATCTTGACTGCAGACTCCATGTATGTAGTATATATATATATATATGTATATGCTATAACAATATAACTGTAACTGTTTATTATTAACAGAACGTACCTGATGCAAGAACTCCCTCAGATAACAGCTGAAATCACAGACTGTCCCACGATCTGACAGCTGTTATCCTGGAATAAAACTCTGCTTTCTGGCTGGTGAATGTGTCACTGTGTCACTAAAGCAGCGAGAGACAGACGTTCTCTCATGTGTCACACATTCCTGCACAGAAACTCTGCCACACGGTTCCTGTAGTTCATGGTTATAATGTCACATCAGATGAACCGCAGCACCATCTAACCGCTTCCATAAAATATTCTTTAAAGCTCCCACACATTTAAAAATCCTTTTTAACGGTAAGAATCTTAAATTGTTCACAGCAAACATCTAAACTCTATCATTATTTATTCTGTATGTAAATCTCATTTTGTGGGAGTTTGTAAACAGACTGATGTTCGTTCACAAGACCCTCAGGAACAAATAATGTCTGTCGTCCAAACTGTGTTTCACAGATGACAAATAACCAAAACAGTTTTGCAGCAACATGAGTTATATAAATATTGACAGTATTACTGATTTATTTATGGGAGTTATTCCATGAAGCATTTAGCAGACACAGTTCTCCAGACTGTGAGAAACAAGCTTCTTATAAACAGAAAAAAGATAAACAGGTAAACAGGGGCATGTGTTTGTCTCTGAACCGCTAGTTTTCACAGACACCTGACAGCAACAAACAGACTAGTTTAAAACATCCATTTTAATAAAACACAAGCAATTTAAACCATTAATGAGTATGAAGACAATCTGATACACTTTCACACTGACCAGTGTGAAATAACACTCCACTTCTGTGTCTTTCCCTGTTCAATTCCATCATCAACATATTCACACGTTTCTTTGTGAACAGAAGATTATTACAGGTAAACACAGAATCTGTCCCTACAGAGACTCAGATCAGAAACTTACAAGCGCCTCATTCTCCCGTCTGAACACTGACGGAATGACATCATTATGAAGGTTGTGAGTATTTTAAAGATATAGCTTTTAATACAGGCTTCACAATCACTGAAGTATAGAAACGCATTCTTGCCACAATGAAAACAGCTGGATATATTCCCAAATAAACAACACGTGTCCAACTTCATAAACATCTAATAACCTATAACAGCGCTAGTGACATCAGTGAACTTCTGATCATCGTTCACATAGACTCAGCTTTCTATTGTAGTTTTTACTCTATTAGTGCAAATGAAAGCATCTGTGTGACACATCTGAGAACACAACAGCAATGTGAGAAATGAGTCTTCAAACTCACCTTAACAAACACGAATGTTATTCCAGGTGAAGTGATGCTCTTCTGCTGGCAGCCAGAATCAGACCATTGCGAAGATGTTTGAGATCTGAGGAGATGTGTGAGATCTGAGGAGGTGAATAAGAGTTTTGAGATGATTGAGAGATCTGAGGAGATGTATGAGAGATCAGATGAGATATTTGAGAGTTAGGAGATGTATGAGAGTTATGAGGAGGTGTATGAGAGATCTGAGCAGATGTATGAGATCAGATGAGATGTATGAGAGATCAGATGAAATATATGAGAGTTAGGAGAATATGTATGAGATCAGAGGAGATGTATGAGATCAGAGGAGATGTGTGAGATCAGAGGAGATGTGTGAGATCTGTGGAGGTGAATGAGAGATCTGAGGAGATGTGTGAGATCTGTGGAGGTGAATGAGAGATCTGAGGAGGTGTATGAGAGTTTTGAGATGAATGAGAGATCTGAGGAGATGTATGAGAGATCAGATGAGATATATGAGAGTTAGGAGAAGATGTATGAGATCAGAGGAGATGTATGAGATCTGAGCAGATGTATGAGATCAGAGCAGATGTATGAGAGATCTGAGCAGATGTATGAGATCTGAGCAGATGTATGAGAACAGAGGAGATGTATGAGAGATCTGAGCAGATGTATGAGATCAGAGGAGATGTATGAGAGATCAGAGCAGATGTATGAGAGATCAGAGCAGATGTATGAGAGATCAGAGCAGATGTATGAGAGATCAGAGCAGATGTATGAGAGATCTGAGCAGATGTATGAGATCAGAGCAGATGTATGAGAGATCAGAGCAGATGTATGAGATCAGAGATGTATGAGAGATCAGAGCAGATGTATGAGAGATCAGAGCAGATGTATGAGAGATCAGAGGAGATGTATGAGAGATCAGAGCAGATGTATGAGATCAGAGCAGATGTATGAGAGATCAGAGCAGATGTATGAGAGATCAGAGCAGATGTATGAGAGATCAGAGCAGATGTATG
>JBAJNP010007708.1:0-21921 GCA_036877545.1 Yasuhikotakia modesta | reverse complement strand
GTGTTTGTTTTATATTGGTTTATTTTTGTTAGCTACCTCAGGTGTCGGTGTAACAAGAAAACAAATAAAAGAACAAATAAAAATTCTGTCATCATTTGGCCATTCTTCAAATTTAATTCTCTTTCATGGAAGAAAGTCAGTCATACAGATGTGAAGCCGCATGAGTTTGAGTAAAGGATGATAGAATTTCTATTTTTGGGTGCCCTGTCTCTTTAAGCACCAGTCACATCTTCTGATCAATCTCTTCCTTCCAAATCTTCTCTGTCTCTATTTTGCTGATCGTTTTGCCTCCTAATTTTCAGTCTCTTCCTCTTTCTGGTTGCTTTCACTGTTTATGCCCGTTACACCTCTAATCTAAGTGTGTGAGTGTGTGTGTGTGTGGGGGGGTCATAACTGGTGCCCCCTGCTGGCTGGTGAATACAGCATACTGGCAGGTCACACTAGTTAACAGCACATTAGCAATGCTAGAGTTCAGTCAATATATCTATGTGATCAGCACACATTGCAGCATGAGTTCATGTCTAAACAGGAAGTGAAAACAGTGTAAAATACGCCTGTTTGGCCTCTTGTATTTTTAGACTGAAGCCCAGACACTTTTCAAGGTCATGTGTGTGTGTGTATGTGTGTGCGTGTGTAAGTGTGTGTGTGTGTGTGTGTGTGTGTATGTATGTGTGCATGTGTAAGTGTGTGTGCGTTTGTGTATGTATGTGTGCATGCTGGTGTGTGTGTGCATGCATGTGCATGTATGTGCATGCTTTGGCACCAGACTGAATGACATGTTTGTTTTCCCTCTACATTTACAGCCACCAGCTCAGTGGGGCTGTAATAAGTCATTAGCGGCTGGTCAGGCATTCATTTTCAGAGCTCCAGGCAGCATTACAGCAGGAGGTGTAGTGCTTTGGAGGTGATCTCAGGGTACCCAGAACTTGCTAATGGCACACAAAACATCACTTAGCAGCGAAGATGCTGAACTGCTCATTAATGGCCATTATATCTACACTCTGATACACACACACACTTCAGATTAGTGATTTCTAACTGGGGGTCTGTGCACCCCAGGGGGCACTTAGAAAGATTGCAATTGGTCTTGCTAAGCCTATATAACAGACATTAAACATTAGGACTGTCAATGGATTAAAACTATTTGTAGAAGCAACTGACTGACATTTCATTTTCTTTGTAAAGAAAACTTGTAACTTTGTATGTGTGGCTGTCACATTATATAATTTAGCCATTTCAGTAGTAAAATATATATTTACATTCCATTTCTATATTTGGCAGATATATTTTTCCAAAGCAGCTTCATTGAGTTCATATACTGAGTTCATTCAGTATATTCAGTAAATTCCTTATAATGTGAGTTAAAAAACACACATTTCATGTTTGGTATCAATAATGTTCTACCTGAGCTGTACTAATGGGGCTGATTGTGAAATACTGCTGCTTTAGAGTGTATGTATCTCACACACTGTCACTAAACCTCCTTTAACACATTGATGTGAGCCAGATCCAGGTGACCTTTCACCCCTGCTGCTCAATGATGTCATCAACAGGGGACAAAAAGGGGATCGTGTCAAGCAACAATTCTGTTTTTCTCTTGCAGAAGAATTGCTTGCCTGTTTGTTAAATACCCGGCATTTGGGGGCATTTGAAATGATCCCCTTTACACCCATAGTTTCTCAGCTACATTTCACATCCCTTAATAAAAAGGTGTTGTATTTCACCAATGCGCACAGGGGTTAGTGACCTCATGATGCACTGTACTTCAGCCGGGGTAATAACTGTTGCCCCCTGAGGGTGGCTGGAAGGAGGGGCCAGAACACCCGCCCATGGCGCTATAGCACAACCCCTAAGATGCAGAAATCACAGTGTCACAGTTTAATTTTGTGTCCGCCTCCCCTCATATGGACCCAGTGAGGTGTGTTAGATTATATGATTGGATGGAGAGAAAGTCGCATGGATGTGTCAATGCTTGTTGTTCAGTCTCTCACAAATCAATGTGGTTTATTTGTGTCAGTGGAGCTAATCGTTTCTTCTGACCTTATTGACTGAACTCTAGCATTGCTGCACTGTAACTGAGGACTGTTTGTGTAGTACATGATGTCTTAGGGTCTTACAAGCATAAAGCATTTCTTTATGGCTAACAGGGAATGTTCTCAGAACATTTTCTGACATTCTGTAAAAGTTCTCTGAAACGTTCTTGCAGTTATGTTAGTTAAACTGTGTAATGTTATGTATATATTAACAAATGTTTTTTAAGCAATTAATGAAATGTTTTTAACAGTTACAGATTAAAATAAGTTTAAAAAATGTTTTTAGAATCAAGCAATAATGTTGCTACAAAACCTGGAACTTTTTTGTAACGTTTTTGTAACATAAGACAAACGTTAGGTACATGTTCTTACAATTAAAATTGCTAGCATAGTTGGGTGTCCTTGTATTGTATGATAGCTCTGTTTGATTCTATTAGAAGTATTTTCATGGCTATTAATCTTTGTTTTAAAGATGTGTTTTAATGTTCTTCATTAGTTTCAGGCTTGATTCATGTTTTTTTAAAGATCGCAGGTTCAGACCATGAGTGGGCCTTTGGGCAAGACATTTAACCACAGGTTGTTCCAGGGTATTGTCTTTTAATAAGTGTGCTGTAAATAGCTTTGGATAATAGCATGAGTTCAATGATTAGCAGTTAGCCGATATGGGTTTTTCAATGGCCAGAGGTCGATGTAATGCTGATATGCAGTGTTTGAACACTTTAGCTACACTTTAATGTTTATGAATTTCTTGAAATAACCTCATAATTGATTTTGTAAGTGATAGGGGAGGGCAGGTTGAGACCTACTCTATATGAGTCTATAGTGTATGGAGGCTATAGTGTATGGAGCCTCTACTGTATATGAACCTATAATGTATATGAACCTATAGTGTGTAGAGTCTATACAGTCTATAAATAATGCTGTTTAGATTAAAATTTAATGCAAAACTCTGTGTTGAGAAACCTAAGTATCAAATCTTATGTCTGAACTTTGACCCCTTCATCCTGTTTTTTTGTTATAGTCTAACTTAGAAACCACAGCTGGTTCAAACAAACATTTCTTCTGAGAATACAAAGCAAATTTACAAGAAAATACAAGCGATTACAAATGAATAAATACAATATAAAAACATACACATACAAGAGTGATAGCGTTAGCCAAGCATTAAAACACACCAGTACACCTCAATATGTCTCACAAATCTGCGTTTGACAGTAAATAGTGGCATGAAGTCTAATCAGATAAAATTAGGTGGGAGGCAGACTGTGGAGAGACTGGTAATGAGATAACATTAGATCACAATAACTGATGGCTTGTCACTTATGCCTGTGGTGGTCTTATCGCAACACCTCTCCAAGACCACCGGTTATTGCCTTATTCAGACACCTGGGACACAGAATCTATGACTTTGCTTCTCACCTTCTAGTTCTTTCTTAAGGGCAGAGTGTGTGTTGAGCACAGATGGAACTCGATTAAGGCAGATCATCTGTGTTTCACAGAAGTGAGTAAATCACAGAGCAAATTAGATGCTGTTTTTTGTCCTGTGGGGTTCTGTGTGAAATTGAATCCCATTCGAATGGGAACGTCCGTTATATTTCATCAAATACTTTACGTTTAGGCTTAAGTTATCTGCAAACTTGTTCTGGACCTTTATGTTGGTTTTCTGAGTAAAATAAGTAAATTTTTAATCCCGGTTAATGTAAACAAATGTATAAATTAAGCAGAGAAGGGTTGTGCAATATATCAAAATGATAGGAATATCACAATATAGTCAATATTTTAGGTCAGTGCAGATAGCACAGAGACTGGCACATAAATGTTGGGATTTGTGTGTGTGCATAAATGCAATCGGGTGGTTTGACGTTAGCAAGACAGTCTGCAAGCTGTGATGCGCTCAACGCAAACAAATCTGAGACGATGAGTCAGCCTGAATCTCCCACAGCTACACATTTGTTTTCTTGTACTGCAACAGTAAAACATGTCTGTTGAGTTGCAAAAGTTACGATACATTCTTTCCCCAGTAAGAATGCAAAAGGTGTATGTTATATAATTTTCAGGTTTGAAATATGTTTCAGTATAATAGATTTAGATAGAATAGATTAATTGCACATCACATTATTTTGCAGGTTGTTGCATTTCCTGCAGTTTTAAACACAATCGCTCAGAGTGGCTGTTGGAGTGTTATTTCTCCATTAAGAAGTGATTTGTGTGCGTAATGATATAATTGTGTCATTGTATTAATGATACACACATTCAGATCACATCTTTGGTAACATTCACATCCCAACTACAGACACTCCCAGTCTGATAACAGCTACAGAGATTGCAGGTGTCCGTTGGTAATAATTGTAACTCAGACATCATTTGCAGAGCCAATCCCATCAGAACATTGCAGCAGAGACACTGAACCACACGCAAACCTAGTGAAACATGCTAAACTGTGGAAATAAGCAACAAAACACCGTATCCGATAATTTAACCAATATCAAGCGCTTCTCATTCCCCACAGATATATTCAAACAGCTGCCGCTTTCTGATTACTGTTTTATTATAGTTTGAAGCTCATTTCTGAACAGTGGGAAATCGCAGCAATTCATAATTAACCTTTCAGACGGAGAAGGTATCTGTAAAAGATTATTAATGTGTAAATCGTTTTGAATAGAACAGCGTAATTAGAGTCCTTGTTGTGGAACCCTTGGTTGAGTTCGGTTCTACGGATGAGGTGGAGTTCAAGCAGAATGGGCTTCTTGGACAAACGTTAGCTCTTGGGAAAACGCTCTCCTTACAGGAAGTGATGGTTGGAGAGTGGCGTTCTGCTAGGGTTAGGAACACATTCCTGCATTCCTTAGGAAGGGGGAGGGGAGGCCGGCTTTTCGCTGGGTTTGTGTACGTGTAAAGAAGACCTTTTGTGGCTTGGTGTTTGTATTTGCACGTGTGTGTGACGCTGGTTTTGTAGTGTGTTTCTGGGATGGGTCACTCCTGCTAGCCAGTGAGCATGTTGCTGCTAAAGTGTGTGTGTGCAGACTTTATTAGACATATGCTTTGTGGGCAGAATTATCCCCAGAGGGTAACTAAATCCCTCTCTTTTTGGACATCTTCAAAGCTAAAAGCAATTCATGCAGCACAATTTTTTAAAATTTTAAAATGCAAACATTTATTTTGTGTAAGTGTAGTCATTATAATTAGCAATATATAAAAACAATGGAAGTTAATGGTCTTTGTTTCTGCTCAAATAAATGTGAGGATTTGCCTGCATTGTGTGACCAGCCAAATAGATAATAATAATACTTAATGTCTTAATGGACATTAAATGCAGAAACTATGTAAATGCTAGGGAACACAAAACATTATAGTTGTCAGTGGAAATTGTTCACTGGGACAGAAAAACAAGTGTGTGTGTGAAAGAGAGAGAGAGAGAGAGAGAGAGAGAGAGAGAGAGAGAGCGGAAGAAAGGAAGAGAGAGAGGTCTTCACAATGGGATCTAGAAACCTGAGAGCATCATAATGAAAAATGTAAATGAAAAATCAGATCAGCTCTAATTAACCAGGGTGGCAAATTTTCATTTATTTCTTTTTGTCTCCCTCACCTTTTGTGTGTGTGTGTGTATGTGTGTGTGTGTGTTGGGGTACTGAAAGGCTTTCAGCATGATCAAAACTCCCTATGAGAGACACACACACACACACACAGTAATGTCCCCAGCGCTGCCTGATTATGCTCAGCTCTACATAATGCCATTTACTTCCTGCCACATTAATGCTAATCTTTTTATTGCAGTGAGACTGAGAAAAGCGGTTGATGCTGATGTTGCTCTGTGTGTGTGTGTGTGTGTGTGCTTATTTTGCCTGCTTTGCACATGCCATAAATCTCATTCTTGGAACTGTAGATTAAAAGACAGCAAGACTGATTCACTTTGTGGTTTTTAATCATCTAAGCGTATTAGCATGACTGATAAGAAGACAAATAATAATGAGAACTCAAATCTGGAAATAAACAAATATAATCATCTATGGAAATTCAATTTCACTAGCGCTCTGATCAACCCTGTTACTCCTGCTGTGTGTTAAGCGTGTAAACAAGATTAAAGCTGTCACTGACTTTACTGAGGGGAAGATGTGTTTTTTCCTGTACAGATACGGAGCGATTATCCTCTATTTGTGGGACAAGGAAAGACAACATTCACTCCTGAAGGGTTTGTCTGACTGTCGCTGTGTCTAGCGAGGAGAGTTTTGTGTATTATTGCGTTTGCATTGACATGTTTGTTGGTACGTGTATCTTGAAGTGAGTTTCTAGGTGTTCTGTGTCTGTGAGTTTGAATATGTGGTTTATGGGAACCCAAGTAATAATGACATGTATTACAATGTAAACGCGGTTTATGCAGACACAGAAAACAGTTTTTGTAATTTATGAAGCATTCTGAGAATTAGGTTTAGAGGAAAGGTTGGAGTTTGGGGATAGAATATACGGTTTGTACAATATTAAAAAAACCATTGTGTCTATGAAAAGTCCTTTTAAACCATGTGTGTATGCTTGTGTGTGTGTGTGTGTGAGAGAGAGAGAGAGAGAGAGAGAGAGAGAGACTGACGATTCTACGCTCATGAAGTTAAAAGGCTTTGGTGACAGACTCTGCAGTGGGTCTGACAGTCCCAACAAAGAAAGAATCTCTTTATTCTTTTGTCCTTCAAAGCTGCATGAATATTTCTGTTGGCTGGGGGGGGGCAGGATGTCTCAATACAAGGATGTGCATTGTGTTTTTTGAGCAGGGATTGAAGCAGTGCATCGTGGGTAGGATGCTACTGTGGCTGTTGTTCTTAGGAGCTGCATTAGTAATTCTTGATGATGTGGCAAGAAAGAATTGAGCCGCTATCACAGCCCTTCATTCAGACGCAGGAAATGCTTTGAGTGTTTCATGTAACTTCGACTGTGATCTTGGTCTTTTTATAGCCAGAATTCTGAGATTTCTCATAACAACAAGTTATAAAGTTGATCGCAGATGAACATAACTGGACACAAGGTCAAGTTAGCCAAGTTCAAATGTCATTACCATAATGTGGATGAGTTTCAATATTTGAGGGTTTAGAAGGCAAAACAATGAATTAAACTGTAAGTTATTAGTCAGTTATCCGTATAAAGCAGATACTTAACAAATCATCTTGACATTTAAAGGGCTTGTTTACCTTTTTTACCAGAAGTTACTTTGTTAGATTGTTCTAGAATTTGGAGAACTGATGTTAAAAAAGTATGCTTTGCTGCTCAGTTAAAACATGAAAAAACTGAATTCATAGGAAACTGGGATTTCCATATTCATGTTCTGTGACCCACATCTACTGTTCTGAATACTTCGTTTGTTCTAGGGTGGCCCGGACCGATTTGGCTCGCCAGAACCATGTTTTCTGGCTCGCACAGAATCTCACGACACGTGCTGGGGTTGTAGAGGGCATGACCCAGTGGCGGAGGTTCCAGGACCGAAACGGTGCCAACTGAACAATATTGTGCGTAGGTGTCGCAGCTTGACCGGACCGAGACTGGGCTGTTGGGTCACAATGAAACCTCTGTTCTGCTGACAGAGCCATGACTAGTCTCAAACAAAGGTTGCAGTACAGTAGACGTCAGTTCTCAGCACGCAAACGTTTTCCTGTGAATATTTAACGCAGAACTTTAAATTTCAATCTGAAGTTTTTATAAGAGGGTGCAGTGATGTGTATCAAACAGCAGAGATTGGCTCATTTTTACCTCTCTAGCGTTCCGTGACGAGCTGTTAGAACTCACATCTCCACACCAGCAACCCCTCCGGCCCCCCTGTCTCTTTCCCAAAAGTAACAGGATTGTGATTAGCGGGCGCTGAGTGAGGGGAGCTTATTAGCTGGAGAGCGAGAGGGTGGGGCGGGGGGCTAATTGAAATGATGTCTGATGCGATAGACTAATCTCTATGGTACAAAATCCACACACGCTTGCTAATTTAAATGACAGCTCCGATGTCACCCGGGGTTAGCTAATGGGAAAAAAACTAAATGAGAAAAAATAAAATACCAGAAAATGTTTGTTGAAGAGAGATCCCAGCTAACAATTGTAGGAGTGTTTCCCTAATGCATATGCAATAAATATGTTTTTTCTTAATGTTTTAGGAATGTTATTCAAAGTTTATTCCAAATTCTATAACATTTTAAAATCACTAACAACATAAGAATAAGATTTTGAAATGCTGTATTATATATAATGTCAAAATGTTCCAGTAATGTTACTGTAGGAACCTTTTTGATAAAGTCGAGTTCTTCTAGAGACGTTCACAGCTTATAATAATGATTTAAAAAATCACTTCATTCATTTGATATCAATGTATGTATGTTAGCCCGCAATGTTATGCTTCAAACAGAGGTGGCAGCAGAGAGGCACAAGTTACAGCTTTAATTATTAAGGACTCTAGAACGATTTTCCTGCCATATACCAAAATGGAAACCTCTATCTGAATTTTAATAAAGCATCTAACCTTGACTCTACAACTCGTATTACAGAACTGGCTTAGGCTGAAAATAAGGCAATAGTCTCTGGTATGCTGCTGGGAAATGCTCAAGTCTGGCTGTCTGCTACCTCAGTGACCTTTCGTGTGACCTCAGCACCGGCCTATAGAAAGATGCTGTGGCGGTTTGAGGGTCGCATGCTTCTACTTGTCAGTTTTCCAGCCTCTGGTGAGGAATTCAGAGATAGTTTGTTCTGACCTTCTCTGGACCATGTTCTGAGGGCAGGTATTCTGTCTATTATATGTAAATTGTAGGAGACGGTCATTAGGCCGCGTGGCTTTTGTCTGTTTACCTCATTGATTTAAATGTGGATCCCGTTTTGACCCCTTGACCTGGTCACACCCTCAGGGGAGAGGTGGTCTCGTTTATGAATCTGAAAACAGGCAACAGGGATTAGCTTACAGTAGCTGGCGGTCATGTTAGCAGTTCTGCATACAGGCTATTATTCATAATTCATAGAGCACTAAATATCTACCTGTGATTATTTTTTTGTAAAAGAGAGCAAATTTAACTAATATGTATTAATATGTTTCATTAAGAAGCTAAGCTAGATTTTTTATAATCGAACAAATGTGTTACGTGTAGGTGGAATATAGAAAATTATGTTTTTGTGAAATTTTATGACTATTTATTGCCTTAAGTATTTTTAATCTCTATTAAATGTAAAAAATGTGTTGCTATCAATTCAAATATAGTCTTTAAAAAGCAAAAAGAGGTAAACAATTCAAAACAGGAAGAAGGCAAATTGAGGTTTGCTGCACATCTACGGAAGAGCAGAGATGTTTAAAGGGATTTTTGTGTTTAGTTTTGCTTTGTTTTTGTTGCTCTGTGTTTTCATGCAAAAAGAAACATTTTTGAGGCTCAAGGAAAGAGTCTAGACAAAGCTGCGGTGGAGGGCGGTGTGTGTGTCTGTGAGAGGTACACAAGATGGTAAAAAAACATGTCTGTCCTTCAGGTCTGTGAGGCAGGAGACTCACTAAACATTCTTCACAGCCAGGAGGAGGAGCGTAAGGTTCATTAACATAAGAAGAGAGTTCTCAGCCAATCAGGAACGGGCAGAGGGAATGTCAGATTGAGATGGAACTAGGAGGGTGTCGGATTTCTCCGTGCATTTTTCCCTCCTCCTGCCAGAAAGAGAGAGAGAGAGTCCAGGACAGACACAGAGAGAGATCGAGAGAGCGAGCGAGAGGAACTCTATGGGATAGTGTCATTTTTGCCTTCTGAGATCACTGAATTGGAGTATGTGTTAGGAGCTGTCTGCCGTCTGAGACACGGAGAGGTTTTGCACAGGCGGACGGTCCGAGAGGAGTTTCGGTCAGGGTCAAATCTCAGGCAGTAGTGCTGTCTGGAGTCCCAGCGACTCACACAGCAGGACTTAAAATGAATTATCTGGTAAGTGTGTGTGTGTGTGTGTTTGCTGTTCTTATTGTTGTGTGAATACTAAAGTTGGATGACTAAAAGACATTGGGTAATATCTTAGGGGCAAATAATGAGGGAATTTGGTTTCCTAGAGGACAGAAGAAACGGGAAAACACATTTTTGTGCTTTTTTTAGACCTAGTAAGTGTTTGTGTCATGTATCAGTTTTTCATTATAGTGAACGTGTGCGTCTGAAGCAGATCCGAGGCAGTAAACTAGGAGTTGAGAAATACTTTTTACAGGAGGCAGTTATAAAAATGCTTTTCACGAGGGCTTTAATAACACTTCACACAAAATATTACTGCGCCACCCGAGGGTTTTAAAAATGGCCTTTTCTTGAGGAGCACTGAGTTTGGAAATCTCAGGAGAGAGTGTGAGAAACCAGGCGTAGCCAGGAGAGAATGTAAGGCAAGGAGGCTTGTCGCTCTGAGCTTGTCTGCTGAGTCAGGAAAAATCTGAAAGATTAAGGTTTTATGGAAAGCAAGCGGAGAGAAAGAAAGTGAGTGAGAAAAGTGAGAAAAGAATGTGAGACAGGACTGAGGTTCGGCCAAAGCGTCCAGCCTGCGCTATTGTTTGAAAGTTTTGGCATTCGTTCAGCTGGTAAGAGTTGGGATGACACGGGTCTTTGGAATTTGGACGTGAGAGTTGGGCTGTGTTGTATTTCCGTCTGTGAGGAATCTGGGGTTCACCCCCTGTAGTGGCCGGGATATTCCCTGCCTGTTCTGAAATACACACTCGCAGTGCTTGTCAGTGATTGGTTCCCTGAATACCATATGTGTGTGTTGAAAACTGTTGTTGTCTGGAATTCTTAAGAACTTGGAGAAGTTAATGTCTTAAGAAAAACTTGTTGATAAATGTGCAACCAAAAGGTCTATAAGGCTTTTGTTTTGTTTTTACATACAATAGCAATTTGTCAAATGTTGAAAACAGTTGAAAACCTGTTGGAGGTTCAGAGAATCACTTTTGAGGAAGAAGGTTTGTGATATGTGGTATAAAATATAATTAGCCCTGTAAAGAAGCGATAGATGCTAATGGAAAGTCCCCAGCATGATAGAAAACAAATTTGTCTGTATTGGTTTGTCCTTAGGCGGCCATATTTATGCAGGTGGGCTGTTGTGTACATTTTACTCAACTTAGTGAGATCACTCTTGATTTGAGGTGACCTGAATAAATCGCTCTCTAAGCAAAGAACATTGACTCATGTTGAGTTTACAGTGAGGGTTTTGATCTTTAAATAAAGAGGGATGAGTAAAAAGCTCTTTTTTTAGAGGACAGCTGAGGAACCTTCATCACCAGCAGTGACTGTTACTCACCCTGACTCGCCTCGCACCTCCTGAGGAGATCTGACAGCTTCTTATCCTCATTATCCTCGTAATCATCCTCATTGTGTCAACCTTATTGGTTGATTTTCTTATGTTGACTATGTATACAGCTGATAACTGTTAGCAATGGCAAGGTCATGGGTTTGAGTTCCAGAGAACGTGGGGTACAGCTTAACTGCATTGTAGGTTAGATAAACATTTTAAAACTAGTGTAACAAGTGTAAAAGCCATTACAGTCCAACTAAATTTAGTTGCTATGATAATGGATTGTCTATTGTGACCTTCAATCATACTTTTAAGTTGACAATTTCAGATTAATCTCTAGTCTTACAGTCACACAGTGTTGCTTTGTAGCTGTGCACTGATTTCTTTAAAACGTATCCGTTCGCTGTATCCGTTTGACACTGACACATCCTGACACGGCTACTATTGCATGGCCAACCAAATATTATTACAGTAGTTGCTGTTATGTTAGTCTATGGTTTCATTTACATTTGAAGCGCTCCGGTTTAGCTCCTCTGAGCCCAGTTTCCCGGGCACAGATTAAATTGTCTTTAAAACCGAAAGGAAAGACAGAAGTTCTCATGAAGGCTATGATGAAGAGAACATCTAAAACAGGTTCTCCCCTGAGGAACATTTATGACTGATGTTGCTTTCATAGCCCAGGAAACGCAAACGTATGGATCTCGGTTGTACTGATTTAAATTCAAACACTGTCTGAAATGTTCTGTCTAAAAACCTATTGACAAAATTATAAGGTTTTGTCACATTCCACCAGATAAACTCTCTTCCTGTCTTTGTATTTGAGCCCTTCTTAAGTTTCTGACCTGTGTTGAACTTCCCAGCTGACAATTTTGGGTTGTTTCTCTAACATTTCTATGATGTAATCAAAAACATCCTATTTTTTGACTGTGTAAATGCTACTGTTTGGTTATAAGAACATAATTTTTATTGCTTGTTAATGCTCTCAAAGGGGCAGTTCTTAGAGTTCTCTAATGTTCTGAGAACGTTTCTTGTTAGTTGGGTTATGAGCGTTTGAGGTTTCCTTCGTCTGGATTGGTTGTTTGGCATGGGGAAGACTCTGAACATGTTTGTGTTGTGATGAAGGTCCTTTGCTCAGGGTGACGGAAAAACTGTTTATAGCACACGCTGATATCCGTAAAAAAATGCACCGCGTCCTTGTTATGCACACGTTTATCTCTGTCTGCCTGTCCCTGCGCTGTAAATCCTGACAGAAATTCTAGACATCAGCATTGTGTTTATGTAAAAAACCTGGCAGTAAACCAATATTTAGTTGTAGCCTGTAGCTACAAGTATCAGGGCTGCTGTTTTTTAAAGGAGAGTGTTGCAGCTCCACCCTGCCAGGAAGGAGGGACAAAAGTGGTGTCTTTGTTTTTTTCTAGTTGACACAAGTGAGGTGAATGATGAATGACTGTGTTTAAGGGCACGTAGGGGTGTAGTTTTGTTACTAAGATGACCTGTGTGTTTGTAAAGGATTTGCCAACCTAATTGCGATGCAATTTGTGTGGCTGCAAATCGCAGCATGTGCCTGCGGTAAGATTTGCAGCGCTTAACAGTGGCGTCTGCATGTTTTTATGAGTGTGTGGACTGTACGTAGACTTGCTGAGTGTATTAAACCAGGAAAGGTCCACGGATTGGAAGTATGACTGTACGTGTGGAGGGTTTTAAGGTGGGCTTACGGTAGTATGTGGGGTAATATCCAAGTCAGGTACAAGCTTGGGATGTTTTCAGAATGGAGGGATGGGCCTAGACTTGCGTTGAGAATGTTAAATACCCTTAGTCACACACACACACACACACACACACTGGTCCCGGTATCCAAAGAAGGCATAGACTTTGTTTTTAAATGTTGCTAATTGTAATTTCCTGGACAAAAGACTAAACCAATCCCTACATTTTTCCCTGAAATAAGCCATTTGGAAGCCAATTTTTAGAATAAAAATCAATATTAATTTTATTTACAAAAAATTGCATCATTTTTGTGCATCTCTCCATATTTATTTATTGTATCCCTTCATCATTTGTTATTGTCTCTTGTTGCTGAGGTTTGTAGAAACACACAAGCAAACAATTAATTTTGTTCCTGTCACCCTTTGCTGTTTCCTCTGCAGTCCTGATTTTAGTGCTCAGGTCTGGTCTTGTCTGTAGTAACTTCACCCTATATAGTGAAAATAGAGCAAGCGACTGGTGTGCTGTTTGTCTCTGCCACCAGTTCTTGCTGTTGTCTTCTTCTGTGTTGAGATTTTAAGGTCTCTTGCCTGTTTATACTTCCAGCATCCTTAAGATAAACAGACGATTTACAGGCGCTGTATATTGTCATATTTGAAAAATAAACATTCTCATTTTGTGGGCTAACACACAACTGACTGACGCGACTGATAGCAGCAAACGCTGGACGTCTGAGCTTGTGAAGATGATTTGTGAAGATGAAGATGTTGGGCCTAGGTGCTCAAATTCTGCCCCCGTGTCCTTGAAAGTTGTTCCCACACAGAACAACACGCATAAAACACAACCTGCCCCCACCTTGCTGACTTTACAAGTGTTTGTCCCACAGGGTCACGCAGAGGCAGCACACAAAAGCTGTTCTACACCACCCCCATCCACCCCACCTACAACAATGCAAACTCACACACACACTCGTTGACCTGTCTGTACTGAGCGTGCTCCAACATCTGCCGCATTAACTCCTGTTCAGTGAACCGCTCCTTACTTCCTTCCCTCTCCGTATAGCTCCACATCCGTCATTCCCATCCGTCCTATGGAATTCTTTCGCTTTCATTCTTACATTTCTTTTTCTCTATACAGCTTCTGGTTTTTAAAGAGATTATTTACCCAAAAATGATGGTATATATTTATTGTATATACAAAATATTTGGTTATTATTTGTGTGTCATTTCAATATTTCTGACTTTCCTGCATGGGACATTAAAGGAGTTGTCCAGTATAATATCCAGGCTGGTTCTTTTCAAACAGTGGAACTGAATGGTGACCACAGCTGGTCCCCCATTAAAAAACAAGGTGCTTTGTGATGCCATAGAAGAACCGTTTTGGGCTGTATTGTTTTATAAAGAACATTTAGGACCTTCTTTTCACAAAGTTTTTTTTGTAGAGGAAAAGGTTTTTTAGACTTTAAAGGGGTGAGAATGAACTGGTTCTTTAAAGAACCTTAGAAGAACCATTTTTGGCTGCATTGTTTTATAAAGAACATTTTTCTGTTTCACAAAAGGTTTTTGTAGAAGAAAAAGGTTCTTTAGACTTCGAAGAGGTAAAAATAGAACTGGTTCTTATAAGAACCTTTCACTGAATAGTTCTTTGGGGAACAAAAAGTGTTTTTTTCAATGGCATCACTGTTAAAAGCTATTTTTAGTAGTGTATGGAAAACATCAGCTTTGATATTTCTCAAAACTTATTTTTTTGTGCAGTATGTTTAGTGATAAGTCATAAAGGTTGTTGAAGGATTTAAGTGTGAATGACAGGATTGTGGCCTGAAAAACACACTCAATCCTTTCAAATGCTAATAGATGGATGACAACTTTCTTTTTCTGTCCAATTTTCTCCATCTCTTTCATCTTTTCTGTCTTAGTCTCTTTATGTCTCCCTGAGATAATAAAAGTTTAGCATTAGTCTCTGACCTGGACATTTCCATGGTGATGATTGCCATGGTAAAATGAAGCTAAGCTCCCCTGCCAGCGGCTCATCATCAATAAAAGTCTCTTTTCTGTGGTAACAGCGGTGAGAAGCAACTAACATTCATTTAAAAGAATTGGTTTGTTTGTGCCTTTCAAGTAAATTAAACGGCTCAACAGCAAGTTAACAATACAGTTGTGTTCCTTTTTTGAGATGTTAGCATAACTGGAGCTTAACAACATGGTTTCATCATGAAAGTAGTTTAATTAACAAAGTAGTTTGAGGTTGCTTGTTTTATTGCAGATATACGCTAAATAACACCCTTGAGGGACTGACTAGTTATCTGTCGTTGGTGTAATTTATTCTGGGCTGTAAGAGACGATAACAGATCCATTGATCAACAGCCAGATATCTCCAGCTCTGTTATTTTTTCCTCATTTATCCTTTTGCTGTTTCACAGTTCGCCGCCTTGCATTCTTGTGCGTAACAAATGAAAAACGTTCGCTGTCACAGAGTAATCGGCTCCCCTCGCTTAAAAACCTGTGAATCACTGTGTCCTGATCGACAGAAAGAGAGAGAGAATTGTGGGAGCGAGTGAGAGACGGACAGAGTAGCTTGGCATAGTTTTACAATGAAGGCAAAGTTCAACAGCTTGTGATGTCATCAGGACCCCGGAGTCTTTACTTGGCTGGAAAATGTTTGTAGGGAAAAGAGAAAGAAAAGCTCCAAGCATACAACATTCATTTTCTGCTGCTTTTATGAGGAGACTTGTAAGATAAGACAGCGAGTCGTAGGAAAGTCATTTCAGAGGTTACTAATCCAATTTCTGCAACAATGACATCAATCACCAAATTAACGGATTCATTATTGTCTGCGGGTTTGTCTTTCTTGATCAGTGCATTTTTATTTAAGTCAGAACCAGGGGTGGGTTCTGTTTAGCCTTTCCAACCAACATCTCATTCCTGTGCAACGTGCCTAAACTGCAAGGATGGAAAGATTAGCTGCCTGTGGAGTTAATGGGCTCTCAGCTGCTCTGAGAATGTCTCATTATGTGGTATTGTTTGTGTGTATTGTGATTGTGATTGTAGGGGCTGTGGAGGTATATATGAATTTATACTTTAATATAACGCATTCATTTGTGTGTGTGTGTGTGTGTGTGTGTGTGAATGTGACCAGTTACACTATCAGAGTGAGGACAAACCTGTCTGGTTCTCACTTTCTGACACCTTTTTGAGTGTTTCTAACCCTTTTTGAGGGTTAAGACTATGTTTTAGGGTTCCGCATATGTTTAGGATAATGGTTAGGTAGGTAGTTCAGATGGTTAATGTTAGAATAAGGGCCTAGAGATTGTATTGTGTCAATTAACATAATCACAAGTAAGCTGTACAAACGTGTGTGTGTGCCAACATGTGTGTGCGCATGCAAGTGCCAACACTACATGGTGACATCTCAGCCAGCTGCTAGCAGGCAGTAAAGCCTCTCGGCTGCTATTGTGTCCAGCCTAAGTCTCCGCTGGCTTTAAGGGAGACACTGCGGGGACTGTCCCTCACCCGGGCAGCACAGTTGGGGCATTCATCTGTCCGATATGCCCTCTGTAAGCCTTTCTCCCCTCCAGCTCCAAACAGAGACACCATTCATCACAGCACAGCCACTCTCCACACACTGAATCTAAAGCTCTCACTCAGCACAACTATAAAGATCATGTTCACACACACTGCTGAGGGCACTCAGTGCATAATTAGCATCAGAGCCGCAGAGCATTTGGGACTGTAGCTGCAGGCTGCGGTTGAATTTTCAATTCGCTTGCTATCCATACTGTGTTCTGTACTGCATACTGTACTGCATCCCAGATCTGTGTATATTAAACATAGCCACAGGTGCTTGGAGGTAAATTTTAGGGTGCATTGTTCCCCTGCAGACTCGAAATATTTGGAAAATCACCTTATAATGTTTTAGTATGAAAATAAGCTGATGTCTTTTACACTAGTCTTTAACTGTATCAATATACTGTCTTAACACTGTGTACTTTTCTGTTGTTTTAAGGCACAATAGAAGCATGCACGCTAGGTTTAAACCTGTGTGAGGCTGAAAAGAGAAAAGAAAAGAGAGATTTTGAGGGGCGCTGTGACTTGAGGTAGATTTATGCCCTCAAACTTTAGCTGAGAAAAAGTTTTCGTATTCCTATTTCACTCATTTTTATCTCTCCATAAAATGAAATTGTTTATGTTAGCAGAACAAAATTAAAGAGAAAATTATGCATTACACATTTTATCATTGCTATGTGAGTCGATAAATGAGTAGCATATAATTTTATCGCTGTTTTTAACATGAGTTTATAAAACCAAACCAAAACCCAGCCAACAGAGAATGTTCCTGAAGCGTCGTATCATGTTCTTTAAAAGGAACGTTGAAAAATGTAAATTGTAAGCTGTGTGAATCCAACATGAAGCTTCACATCTACAATGTGACCAGTATGAATTTGTTGCTGCTCTGACACTTTCAACACAAAGTTGGGACTCAAAGAAGACTTCCCACTGGTAATCACAACATTGTGGTTGTGCTCGTTTGGTAAATACGATTACGATGGAGGTGTCTCAAAAGCAGCGTGTGTCCTGACAGGGGAGGTCTGTTAGTAATCAAACACCTGCTGGCTAGCTTCTGTGGTGCATCAATCATCTGACTTTTCACCGCCTGTTAGCTGGGGCTCCGATCTCTTGCAGACCGCAGTGAACTCACAGTAGGGGAAGTGCAGTGGCTACAAAGGTGACATGGAGCGCTTTGTGCAGGAAATTGGCCATTCTTTTCAGTTCTCCAGCACAAAGCGTGACTGCTGAAGAGGAGGACAGAGTGAGGAGGGTTATGGAAGAATAGAGAGGATATTTTGTTTTGATTTAAAGCTAAACTATTCTTTCTCTCACTACTTTTTTTTTGCTACTTGTAGAGGCTTTGTTCTGCAGACTGTGACTTAAGACATAAACTGAAAGTAATGCCCTTTCCAACTAGCCAATCAAATGCTGTGAATTTGTTTAGATAGGCTCACTATAGCTTCATTAAGAAGGCTTGGAGAGGGGCGGTACTCGTGTTGGTTGGTTCAGTGCCAGGTTCTGTCATTCGTGTGCCAGAGACGGAGGGCTGGGGGGGTGCTGGTCCAGGGGCCAAACTGCAAATATTTGTTTAAGTGTTAAAGACCAGACACACTTGTGGGTGGCTTTGTAAATGAGTGCACAGATGGAGTACATGCTGTGTAAATGTGCCTGCAATGTAAAAACCAATGGAGATACATAGTCAATTAAAGGAAATTGTCTTTTATACAACAGCACTATAAACTACAGAGCGAATATTGAGTCGTTTAGGTTTTACATCAACATTAGAATAGTTAGTTTGTGTATTTTAATTGTATGTCAGCTTCCATTACAAAATTTCCAATGCTGGCATATTTAAAGTCCACATGGACTGTCAGATTAGAGGGCTGGAACTGTGATGTGTTTGTAAAATGTGATTGTAAAAATTAACTGTATTTTTTATTTCTTCTTTCTTGTAGAATGTGTTGGCAAAGGCCCTGTATGACAATGTGGCAGAGTCTCCAGATGAATTGTCCTTTCGGAAGGGGGACATCATGACCGTTCTGGAGCGGGACACGCAGGGATTGGATGGATGGTGGCTGTGTTCGCTGCATGGTCGTCAAGGAATCGTCCCTGGCAACCGCCTGAAAATCCTGGTGGGAATGTATGACAAGCAGCAGCTGCAGCAAGCCTCGTCGGTCCAGCCCAGCCCAACCCAGAGCCATCTCACCCTGCCTCAGACCGCCTACAGCAAGCCCACCCCAGCCTCCCAGTACACATCCATGCACCCTGCCTTTACCTCCTCCAGCCCTGCTAACACCTCCATCCCTGACAACATCTACATGCTCCCCCCCAACCATGGCCTGCCTGCCCCTTCCTGCCTCTACCAGGTGCCCACCGGCCCCCAAACTTCACAGCCACAACCCAAAGCCCCTGCTGTGGCACAAAAGAAAGGCCACGCTCAGTACCCCTCCGCGCCGCAGGATGTCTACCAGGTGCCGCCATCTTTTAACGTTCCAGGCCAGGACATCTACCAGGTGCCGCCCACAATAGGGGGTCCGGGGTCCGGGCAGGATGTGTACCAGGTGCCCCCATCAATAGAGAAGAACTGGGATTCTCCCAAACCCATGGGAAAGGTAATGAACCACTTATTCTTTCACTCGCTGAATATGTTGTTATGCTTTGAAATGTGTCACATTATAAAACTAGAATCTGTTGCAAGTGCTACTTCCTGTTTCATTTGAAATCACTCAGAATTGCTTGTTATGCTCATGCAAAAGACGTGGAGATGAATGAGTTAAATGAGAGATAAACAGAGCAGCAGGGAAACTGTACAGAGTGAGAGGAGAGATCTCAACACTGAGGAGGTTGTGTGAGAGAGGAGAGACTGAAAGACAGTCATAAATAATGCAGAGATTAATAAGGGCCGTGACCGTGGGCAGTGATTTCTTCAGTGGTAACTAGAGTTTGATGATGTGGGCAGGGCTGATCCTCTGAGAGCGATTTGCAGGGCGGTCTTAGGCCAATATGGCGTATGCTGGGGCTGCAGGAAAGCGTAACGATGACAGGATGAAGAGAAAAGATGCGCTTGTAGGTTTGTTGACTCTCTGTCGTGCTCTGATCAACCAGCCATAAAGATCTTGCATTGATTCACCTTTTCTGCTCATTGTGACAGATTTATGAATAATTAAAACTTCAAATTATGACTGAAATATTACTTGACGTTATATAAGAACCGGATAAAAATGGATCAGAACTTTCAGACGTTTGTAACATTATTCCACCGTTATGTAAGTTTGCAAGAAGTACTTTAGTGGTACCATAGTTCCATAAAGAATTTGGGCAATTTAGCTGCAGTTAAACGTGTCTTTAATTGACATTGGAAATATTAAAGGTGGCATTTTATTTTCATGAACATTTGAAAGATTTCCAGATTGAATTTTTTTTAGGAAGTTTTACAGTCTTTACATTTTACAGGCTATAGAGGATATTTGCTTTTTTCACCTTTACTTTTGGTTTTTAAAACACCACAGAGAATGAAATTCTTGTTACAGGATGTTGGAATGGCTGTAAAGTCATAAGTTGAGGGCAGTTGAGAGTCATTTGCAGGATCCGGGCTGTAAACGCAGCTCTCGAAAGATCAATACTGGGTCAGTACCAGCGGGAACTCACTGCAGTAAGAGAGAAGAGACAGAGAATGGGAGTAAATCATTGCAGTTCTTACACTCCTTCAGGTCTGAAGCCAAATATAATGCAATCTGATTCCAGATATTCTGTCGCTGGAATTCTCATGGAATTCTTGATCTCTGTTTCTGGATAAGTTTTTTAGACGTTGTATTAACATTATGCCACATTTTAGGAATGTTATTTAAACGTTTTTAGTCTGTAATTTCTCTAACATTTTACTAGCAACCTTTTGTTTTTTATACACATGATACACAACGTTCTACTGTTCCTGTTAGCTGACAGAGACATGTTTTTTCACTTCAGTTGTTAAATTGTCTTTTGTGGTGTAAATATTATGTATTTTTCGTTTAATATGCTCACTTGTCTTTGTGGCCACATTTTTTTGGCACTTTTTATTATAGGATAAGAGTTTCTACAGAGAGAAGATGGAAACACACACACACACCTTAATTCTCTCGCTCGGCTTAATAAAGTAATCTGAAAGAATGTATTTCAGGGCAAAAATACTTTAATTCTCCAAATACTGAACACATGACTAAGCTATTATTGTTCCCTCATAGGCTGCGGTTGTGTGTGTGTGTTACACTGAGACCCTGACTGTGGCTGCTTTTTTCATTCATTTATTTTCTCTGTAACTATTTAAAAAACTCTTTATTTAAGAGTTTTTAAGCCTTCCTATAAGCTTCAACCAGAGTTAAAAGCACTAGTAAGTTTTATAGGTTACCGTTAAAAATCAATTTCACTATGGAGGAAGTGAATGAGATTTTTACTTGTGTGTCTCTCTGCTACCTTATTGGGCATTAAGAGAGGAGCAAAAACAGGGTGTGTTGTGGGTGTGGTTCTATGATCCAATACAGTGCTGGGTCTGGATGAGGTCAGGGTTAGAAGATTGCGATAGCAGGAACCAGGAGATTAGTGTCAAGACAACATGCGACCCACACGGGCCAGTGTGCTCCTTAAACAAGCAGGAATTCTGTCCTGCTTTTTCCTGCTTAACTGAGTCATTGTGAGCTCTTGAAATCAGTGACTCAAATCAGTCAAAACTCCAGTGATATATAACACAGCTAACAGGAAACATTCTCCTAACACTGGTTAAAGTTCTCTCAGGTTATCAAAACATTCTTGCAGTAACGCTAGTTGAACTTTTGTAGCATTATATATCATAAACGTTTACATACAGAACGTATCATATTCAAATACAGAACGTACTAGAAACATTATTCTTAAGTTCTTAAGTTAACATTTTAAAAAGTTACAGAATTTAAAAAAGTTTGAACTGCATAATATAACCAAGAAACAATGTTAATACTGTGGCTATGTCAAAACTATAGATGTTTTGAGCGTTGTTGGAACATTCAAAGTAACATTTTTAACATTTATTTTCCTTAATGGAAAGGGAAATGTTTTTACAGCCTGAAGTTTTTAAGCTGGGAAGATCACTCACCATTCTGTAACTAGGTCATTGACAGGTGTCAATCAAACCAAAAGCCCTTTGCATAGATTTGACTTGGGGAAATAGTGTGTGGCCTTCTGTCAGTCCTGTGCTCTGACAGGAATATAATTTCTCATTATTTGTGACTCACTGAGACTCACCCGTCACCCTGCTTACACATTAACCAGAACTAGCTTATACTGTCAACTCAAGTTGCACATTAACCATTAGGGTAAATAAAACTGAAGGATCAAGTGAGATTTGAGCCTAAGCTTGTTCTTCCAGTTAAGGGCCATGTGAGCCT
>JBAJNP010007707.1:0-21924 GCA_036877545.1 Yasuhikotakia modesta | reverse complement strand
CGAGAGCGACGTAACCTGCCTGTTTAGATCTGATTGGCTGTTTGCGTGTCATCGGCAGCACACGCTCATCTTTAAAACATCCGATTGGCTGTTTATGATCCACGAACTGCACGCTCTGAATTTAATGACAATATTGAGGCTATACCGAAGATTGTTTATATCGTTACCGACAATTGCATACCATCGATAAATATTGATACCGTTTTATCGCCCAGCCCTAATGCATAGTCTAAACACACAATCACATGCAAACCCTTTTGAGCAATTCAGGCAATGCTTAACCGCACTACCAGGAATGCAGTTTACCTGGCAGGCTAACTGACAAGACTGTGTGCAGCCAGCGTTTGTTAATAACGGCAACCTTTGACCTGAACATGATGAATCAAAGCGGTTTCAGAGGAACATTTTAATGAAATTGTTTGATTTTTTTAACCTCAATCAGTCCTTTAGCACTTAAGTCTAGCTACCTTACACACCCTGCTAGCTCTCCCATCCTATTAAACATTTACTCGCTGAAACCAATATCCCAGATTACTACGCCTACGTCAGATGTAAACCTGTGACATACGCATCTTTAGTTTAACAACACCTAATCTGTGGTGTGTTGTTGCTGTCCTGAGCTTTAACTCTGATTGGCTGTGTGATGTAAACAGCCAGTGTAAACTAACCCTACTTTAGAAAAAGCCAGTGTCTTAAACCAAATAGGATTCTCAAAATTCTTGAGTCAATAACTTCCAATAGCACAGCTATAAACTGCTTTTTTTTTTTAACTCTGAAAGAATATATTTCACATTTATTAATTTGTATAGTGCTTTTTACAATACATATACCAGCACAAAAACAATAAACATAAGCTAATTTCAAGTCCACACATCTCTCCACACAAGCGACTGAAAGGCTATTTAGCTAAAGAGAAAGAAAGAGTGACATGGAGGAGGGAGTGCCTGGGCCCAGCCGGTTGTAACCGGTCCTCGCGGCTCAGAGCAGCTCACAGTCCCTATAGTACAGTTACAAAAAGACAGCTGGGCTTTCCCGCTCATCTGCATCCCTCACTTTTCTATTTGTCTTTGTCATTTACAGCTCGCTCTAGCGAGATCAATTCATGACTACAAGGTTCCAAAGGCCAAACAAAGGTCACACAAATAGCAATGCTTAGCTGATGACAGCAACACTGCAGCCAAAAACAACAGAACAAAGGCAATACAGATGCAGCTGGGTGGTAAGAGCACATGCACCTTGAAATGGAACAAATGTGTCAGCCAGTATAGATGTAAGGTATGATGATCAAAATAAGAGCTATCCATTTTATAACACTTGTATTACTGTATTTTTGTTCTCAAATGTTCATTATGTTGTTTTTGAAACAAGCTTTATTCAAACAATTTACTCATTAGAAATAATCTTTTGGTTTCAAACACAAAAAAATAAACTATTTAAAGTGCTTTTCAGTCACAATATATTAGAAAATTGAAACCCAGTTTAGATAAGATAAGTTAAATATTTAATTTACAAACACACATTCTTAAATATTGTCCTAAATGCCAGAACAATACAGAAATATTTTGACACTGATTTTCCTTAAGTGTTTAACATGTCTGTATCTAATATGATTAGCTGTGTAAACACACATGAATTTAACCTTTTATTCTCAAAACACAAGACAGTATGCAAAGAACAGAGCAAAAACTGCAAAATAAACTGTCTAACAGGTCTGCATATCAGTTCTAGGAAGTGAAGACCAGTGGCGTGTCACTACCTAGAAGATGCTTTCCCTGAAGACAAAACTGGAATTGCATGTGATTTCAAAGAACAGTCCCAGGCAGGTATGCACTAGTGAAGCACAGATCTAGATAACAGAGGCTGTAAAATGTGTCCATTCACAATAAACATGTGAAGCCGCTGCCATTTCTCTGGTTGTAAAAGGTGACCAGGCAGAAGTAACATTTCAATTGGCAATTCAACTCTCAAAAACACCTACAATCACAAAATATTTAAAACGCCAGTGTTAAAATGGCCTCCAGTCATTCTGTATGTCACAAAATGATACATTTCATTTCCAACGTCAAAGGCACGGCTTCTGGCGTATCTGGTGAATTAATGCCATCTTTGGAGCCGTGCGATTAGTCATTTCACGCAAAAACATTTAGAGAATTTCTTTTAAACAAATCCAGGTCTACTTACATCACCTAACCAAACACACAGCACTCCTGCATCACACAACAAGAGGTTCTTCCACGGTGGCGTGTCAAGACAATAAAGCACTGAAAAACAACTAACAACAATCTGACGTCATGCCAAACCAAAGTCAGACAACAGCCAAAAGAACATGTTGATATGAGTCACTTAACTTTACATGGTGCCTTTATATAACCTATAGACAACATCTGGTCTCAATAGACCTGTAGCTCTAATATGACTGCTTTACAAAGTCTACAAAGTCATTTTGTATATGATGGGAACACATTGGATATGGTGTTTTTATATGATAGTATTTAAAATAAAAATACGAACGAGTGCAACAAAAGGCTACAGCAACCCACTAGAGCAGTTTGAATGGTCACACTGCCCTCTAGTGTTCATTTAAAACAATAAAACAAAGCAGTTAACCTAAACAATAACTCTTTTACAATTTATTCTACAGAAAACAACATTCAAAACACCCTGAGATGTTACTGGTGTTTTAAGGCCCTTAACCAGTAACAATATCTTACATGGTTAATGAGATCTCTAATATTAAACTTCATACAGACGTGTCTCTCTCTTGTCTATTTCTTTAAAGACACAATGTAACTTTCGCCGCTAGAGGTCGTGTTTTCAAAACAATAACACAGGCGAAGCTTGATGACGCAGGGAAAGAGCGTGGAATGATGGGAAGTGTTGTCTTTACCATTCCAGGATGCTAGAAAGCAATAGCAGGGAATTTACAAACCATGTTCACGATGAGGTAAAAAATGAAACTATTACCTGTATTATTCCACATATTACTTCATCCTAATTAAATCAGCTGCAACGAACGGAAAGTTTAATGCACATTTATTACTCATGTGACTTCAGTATGTCAAACGAATTGGTACGTAAATGCTGCACAGTTTTCCTTTCTTATAACAATTGTACTAAAAGTCCATTTTAACATACAGAATTTGGTGAAAAAGGCTAATTTGTGTAATGACACTGGCACAGACTTTTTCCACCAGATTTGAAAGGCTTAATGAAGTACAAACCATGTACAACATTAACTGTATAGTTACATTAGCACTATCCACACATAATACACAATGAATAATTGTGGTCCATAGGAAGTGAACAACACAGCTTAACACTACTTCATTTGTCCATGTGTGTTGCAATGAATAAAAGATGATACACCAAAAGTTTAAAATAAGTACCAAAAACATCATGTCCATACATTTACATTT
Source organism: Yasuhikotakia modesta (assembly GCA_036877545.1). Taxonomy (NCBI): domain Eukaryota; kingdom Metazoa; phylum Chordata; class Actinopteri; order Cypriniformes; family Botiidae; genus Yasuhikotakia; species Yasuhikotakia modesta. The sequence continues at coordinate 18,508 of JBAJNP010007707.1, read as the reverse complement.
ATTCCAACAACTGAACAACTGAAAGTTACTTTTCGTTTGAAACTAACAATATCTGCAGCATCACACTGTTATGATAGAGGAGTGCGCTAAAGTGCAAACAAAGTTTAGGACAAAGTTGAAGATTTTCTTCTAATAAAAAGGAAGACGTTTTGTATTTATCTGTCATTTCAGGAGACCTTGACTAAACAGGAAACACTTCCACAACTTAATATTTATAGTATGTTTCTATAAATGCAGAAACAAGGAAACATTTTGCATTCGTATACCTTTATCAAGCGCATTTATTTCACTCTTAGGTTAACAGATTTGTAGAACGTCATCTTATTTTTTAAATAACCACTAGATGGCGTAATAACGCTACAGAAGACAGTGTGACCTCATGCCGTAGCCTTTCTGAAGATTATTTACACCATTTCAATTCGTCACAGAATTTTCTCATCAGCACTTTAATCTTATTTCTCATTCTGAGCTGCGTGTGAACTAAAGAAAAAAATTACATCAAACAAAATATGCATGAATCAATTACACGTTTCATCACTGTCTAAAACAGGCCATTAGAGAGCCATTCATGTAAAGACGAGTGACAACAGAATTACTGATTTGCATAAAATTAAAAAATAATGCATGAATCAACTAAATATTGCAACATCCACTCCTGCCAAAATCCCCATTTATCACAAGCCAAAAATCATTGCCATCATTATTACCAATAACAATTTGCGCCTCTATTACATAAAGTGAGGGAGTGGCGGTGCGGAAAGAGTTCATTTCAGGTAATCTGAAACAATTCCTCCCCAAGACCTCCAGCAGTCTTTTCAGAAACTCCTTCATGTGTTTGGCTGTACACAAAGTAGGAGTCCTGGCTGCTGGTTCGAGCCACTAAGGAACAGAAGCCATTCACTCGACGGTTCATTTGTACTGAGGTGAAGCTCGTGTGAACGAGACCTTGATGCCATCATGCAGTGACACAACAGTGCTTTGATAAAACTTGTTTCATGACCTCAGCAATAAAAAGATATGCGTCAGGTCACTGTCACAGGAAAACTATGCTGCCTGCCACACAAGTGGCTAGTGAGTAAGGCTTGCATAGTTCAGCCTCCTTTAAAATGGCTCCAAGTTACTTTTGCTGCTTTTGTTTTTCCAATCTAACTCACATCAATATAGTAAAATGTACCCAGTCCATCACCAGAAGACTTAAGTGAAACTTCTGGGTGGAAATCATAACATAACAGCACTATTCATAGAACAAGCGGCTTGACCCGGCCGTTGCATGCCCTCAGAGCCAGACTGTCACATCTAGTCCTCACTAGCAGTCTTATGCAATACTGTCTCTCTCTGGTAGCCAGTCTGTGTTTGTGTGAAACTCTCTGCTGATGCTGAGGGCACAGGAGGCAGCCTGGGACACACAGTCAAGCCACAGAAACTTTCTATTTAAAGTCCTATTCACATCCAGCCAAAACTACATGAACTTCAGCACAACGTTCCTTTTATCCTGTATCTAACTGAAGGCTGGGTTTTTAATTGTAATTGCAGTATAAATAAAACTAGTTTCAAACGATCCTGGCAAGGGAATTTAAGCCAGTTGTGTCATTTTCTTAATGTACCAACCAAATGCAAAGTAAACAAATACAAATTGTATGTTTGTATTTATAAATAATAAATAAGCTTTGAATGGATTTAGGGACAGCTTCAGATTATTCATAAATTTGAACAGCAGCTGTGCTTTAAACCTTTCAGTCCATGACTTCATGGATCATGACAGCTGTTGCCGTGGTGATTCATCCTGACAGCCACAGGGTTGATCAGTCAGGAGCACCAAGTCACAGTCATTAGAACCTTAAGGCTTGAATCACAAGCCTGGTGGACCAGAGGAGCACAGCTGATGGTAAAGGGGTGCAATAGCCTCATGCTTGTTAATGCCAGCCCAGTCCATTGTGTTTGTGGGCTGCTAGTGACAGAAACACATGTAAAGGAAACGTGACATCAGACCACATCTCTGATGTATGGGTCTAACTCACACACACACACACACACTCTCTCACACTCACATTACTTGACCCCATGGCTGAGTGAATGGAAGGCCTGTGTGTGGCCCCAAAGGAAAGTTCTCCATCAATAGTGCATGGCTGTCACTGGATCTGTGTCCGGTGTGTGGTGGTGTACACATTCGCGGTGTATATGTGGCCTGTAAACAAGTGAACCCGAGGCATGGAACAATCCGTTTCAGAACATCAAATAAACGCAATTCTAATTCATAGCCAGACAAATGTTTTACTTAATATGCTTGAAACCAATACATTTTTTCACAGGTAACTGGAAATGCATAATAAAAAACATTTCCATTCATTATGCAAATTTAGAATGAATCGCCTATGGTAATTTTATGTAATGCAAACTAAATCATGCTGCAAGTAACAACACTTCATTATCTATATTGTGTTACAAGCAAATACATGACAAAAACAGCATCTGAGTTAGTTGCAAAGCTACTTATTACAGCTAATAAAGTATAACCTTAACCACTGGACTAGACTTCATATTTTCAGTCAAAAGCATCAGTGGAAAAAAGGAAAAAACAGAATGAAAGTTACATTCTTTTCAGATTTAACCACATTCTCTGTAAGAGATCCACACACAAGCTGCACAAAACAAGTTCAACACTGTTGAGCACTTCTTGAAAGGTGCCATTCACGATTAACATTCCCCATTCAGTATGATTTACACACAGCCTACCTAAGCTGGACTGAGCCCATTTCAGCACAGAGGGCTTAACATATCTTTGCAATTTAACCATTAATCCAAACCATCAGCTTTAATCACAAACTAGCTAACAACCGCAACCATTAAGAGCTTTGGAAGCTAACAGTCAAAGTCATGATGAGTGATTTCAATATCAAATTATCGCTATTTAAACTCCACCTGTGTGATATAACAGTATGACGAGGTCTAAACATCACATGAGCTCACCAATCAAAACTAACCCATGCTATTTATTTTATACAATCAGAGTTCTGGTGAAAATAAAGATTTATATGCACAACTTTATAATGCAAACTCCACAGGACACTGGCCCTCCAAAGTTTCCCATCCCTGCCTTAAACAAGCACTTGTTAGGGAAAAGTGTCAAAATCATCACTGTTTCCCATTGCTTTGTTTGTGGCGGCTTGCAGAAGATTTCAGAAATGTGGACCATAAGAAACCACCCAATCAACCCTAAACATCTTAACAACCTGGCAACCACCCACAATACTGTAGAACAGTGGTAGCGACTTCTGCATAGAAAAGAATCAGCACTCAGATTTTTGAAGATTAGAAATAATGAAAAAAAATACAACATTTAGCTTTAATTTGACCATTTCTTAAGTCTTACCCTGAGTTCACTACATGAATCATTGATTCTATAGTGATTCTCAGTATAGATTCTAAAGTGATGTGTAACATAATGGCATTCAGTGTACAGCTGCTTGTAACAGGAAGTCTACAATAAGGCTCTGTGTACAGTTATAAGTTACAGTAAGTAAGCAAGACTTGATGCATGAGTTTGGGTTGCCCAAGGGGACGTGGTAATTTACGGAAGGCCAAACCCAGTGCAGTCAGGAGGCTTCTGGCAGTGCACACCTAAACAAGCCAAGGCAAAAAACCCAGTCATGTGCTGTCATCAGAGGAATGAGGTTGTGCTGTCAGTAAATGAACTTACAGAAGCTGCAATACAGAATCGTGCAGGCCACTATAGCAGCCAATATTAGTCATTTTTTTTTAAACATAACTATTACTCTGTATTAACTTATATAAGAAATAGATCGCATCTTGATAAAATAACCATCAAAAAGCACTTTAAAAATTTTTGAAATTACAATTTCAAGGCTGTCAAAAACAGATCCAACTCGAATTTTAACCTATGATGTTTCAAGCAGAGTGCTTGTACTTATAATCAAGCGCCTTTGTTAACTAAACCTTGGACACTTCACATGAGTCACTGCATGTTGATGTCAGATATACCAAAAGTTTTTTTTACTTTTTCTTTCAGATGCTTTTCCAAATGGTTTAAATCAGACAAATTTGGTTTGAAATAGTTTTAAAATGCTTGATTTGGGCAAATTATCTCAGGATATAAGAGATTCATGAACAACTATCATAAAACAAAACTAGTTAATCCAGGCAATCATTCGTAATCATGTAATTGTAAAATTGAGCCAAATTATTTTTGTAAATTACTTGTATTATGTATTCTGGGCATCATGAAATATAAAACAAACTGTAAGGTATGAAAACATATTACCCCAACTTTAGATTTCGCATTAAATTTTAAGTCTGTACAATCTACATTTTTGTGTTTGGATAAACACAGAAAGGTAAATATTACTTAAGACTGACAATTGCTTTAAGGATGCTAAAAGGAGGCTGACCAGGGCTTAACATCACTTATATCATAGGGTTGCTGTAACCTTAAAATCTCAAGGTAGAATTCAAATACAAGCCATAATAAACCAGCCTACACGACAGCTAAAGGCCAGCTTCCCACTAACCAGAAAACAGGGAAAGTTCCTGATTTGTTTGGGTGGCCATTTCTGGAAAGTCCCAGTATGAGACTAATGCACCAAATACAGATGGTCAGAAGACCCGTGGGACAGTGCAGCAGGAAAAGAAAACAAGCCCATGGTTACGTTCCAAACAGCGCCACTGTCCACTGATTCACCAAGCTAAGCTAGCACTGCTCCCTATATGACAACTGCTGATAATAATGGGTAAATATCAACACCATACACAAGCTTTCCCTGGAAGACTGAGATGAGACAACAGGGAGACAGAGAGAGAGAGAGAGAGAGTGAGATGACACAACAGTATGAGAGAGAGGAGAGAGAGTCCAAATAAGCCCTGGGTGAGAAAGAAACCCCACAGCTCTCTGTAGGGATCTGTTCTTTATTCATTCTCCCTTGAAAACCACCATGACAGCAACTGCCATTTTTGCCAGAGTCTGAACTAAAGCGGGGCATAAATTTGCATCTCTTCTGCTGCTAATCCACAAACAACTAGGCAAACAATCATTTTCAGCTCCTTTGATTCGGATTTCCAGCACAAAGAAGCATGGCGTGGTTTTAAACCCGCAACCAAGAAACTCATAGCCCCTGCTGAATAAGACTTTTCGAGAGCCATTGCGAGACCGATGAAGACACAATTTGCTCTGGAAAGGCTGTGCTAAAGGATTTAGGACTGCCAGTTGCTATAGCAGCTCAGAGGAGCGGGCAGACCAGCGTAAAGGACAGGGATAGGCAGGCAAGTGAGGGGGTCTGCGCGGAGCGCTACATGGCTGGCAGCCAGGCAACACTGGCAGTGTGGTTGAAACAATGACTCAGTGCTAATGGCTCACAGCGGCACGCTGTATGCTAAATACAGAGCCCAGCACTTATTCAGTCTCCTCCCATAAGAGATGAGGATTAAGTTGGACAAAGTGATGGAAGAGCAACCACAAACCTCATCACAGCCAGAGCATACCTCACCATTAGATGAAGTCACATCAACTAGAGATTCTTTTAGTCAAATGTGGGGTTTATCTTAAAAGGCTACTAATTTGGGGCATTTGCTAGACACCCTGGCTGGTGAGCAGAGGAGAGTTCATTTAACCCTAGGAAAGAGTTAGAATTCAGATGAATGGAACCCAAATGATGGATTATGTAGAAACACGGGTGGTTTTGTATCGCAAAAGTGATTAATTAGTGCACAAGCTGTTTGCTTGTTAGCTGGTGGAGGAATTTAAAATTGTACAGGGGTGAGAACTTGACTGGAAGATAATCTTTGGCACACATGGTGTTTGTGGCAGGGAGAGGGAGGGAGGAAGCGCTGATAAGAAATTCCACACAGATGGAACCGTTCCTATGGGAGCAGGCGAGGAGTTTGGTGGGAGCCAAAATCTTCAGACAAGACTGTGGTCAATAACCTGACAGGGGTATCAATGTAACCACAGGATGTTTGGAACACTATACCATAACACAGGAACACTATAAAGCAGTCACATAAATGAATGAGTTAATGAGAATTAAAGAGAAAACATTTGCTGGTGCTGTGGTCATTTTTATCCACAGTGACCTCGTTTTCCTCCATCCAGCCAGGCGACACACGGAGGAAATCTTATTGTACATGTTTAACAGAGCAAGAGTTTGGCGTGGGCACATGCTCAAGGTTGCGCACGAGATTTCAGTCTGAAACCACAGCGAGGGGCAGCTTTCCAACTCTGCTGACTCAAGTGCCGACTGCTCTTACAAGCCAAAATAGGAAGAGATAAAACTTTCTACAGACTGTAGCTGAGGCATGAATAAGGGCTTTGGTTGGGAACGGTTTAATTTCAGCCGCTTTTCTCTGTAGGCGTGTTATTCAAACGGCACAGAACTGACCTTTAAATCAAAAATATGCATCTTCATTAATAAAACAAATTGGAGATTTGAGATGATGCATTTTATAAATAAATGTCAAATAATGAGAGCTAACATGAGAATGTTCGTATTAGGGGGCAGACAATTCGTTTTGTTGTGTTTTAAACTTATTCTGATGGTAATAAACAAAAACAATGGATCACAATAGATGCAGATGCTTGGTTATGCAAATACCTTTTTATAAATTAAAAAAAAAACTGATCCACATGATTCTCTGAATGCAAACAGCAATTTCCCCTCACTGCTGAACAAACATTGTTAAAGCACCAAAAAACAGGGCACGCACCAATAATTGTATCCAATAGATCAAAGCAGGAGGTTAATTGTGCGCTAAAACATGACAATGCAAGTCTCAGAGGAAGAAGTGAGAACCATGTGGGGGTTGTTTTGTTTAGTGCACATTCTAATGTTTAGAGAGCACTTAAATGGGGCTGGATAAATGGGCCAGATGAAAATATGTACTTGGCAAATGTACTTTTTAAGTAACAAAAAAAACACATTGCAGTGCCCTTTATGCTTTGTGTAGATGTGTAATGCTTAATAAATGTTTGCATATGAATGCGATGTGTAGCAGCACAATCTGGCCTTAAGCAATGAAATCCAGCCTCAGATAAAAAATAGTTACACTACATTATGAAGTATCATTGTGTATCTCTTACTGTAAGTAATGTTTAATAAGTCTGGATTTGCATTCATTTTAGAAACACCGACAATCAACATTTGAGAGTCATACGTGACACCACTGGGAAAGAATATGAAAGCCAGCAGATTTCACATCTAGAAAAGAGTTGAGACAAGCACAAATGCCTGTTGTGAATGTGTCTGAGAAACCAGTTCAGCTGACCTCATGCAGTCTCTGCCCCTATTAGCTTTCAGTCCCTGAAGTACTTTGCTGTGCTCGTTTCTCTCAAGTTTGGAAGGACAGGTTCTGATGCAAATGACATCATCCTATTAAAAAATGAGGCATGCATACAAAGAGGCTTCTCTGGGCTAAAAAGTACAAGGCTCTTTAAAATTACAGGCCCTTATCTTGGATTACAGGTGCAGAGTGACCCTCCTTGTGTTCCATAATAAGCCATTTTCACACCAGGAAGTTCCAGGACCTAAATTATAGGAACGAGAGTGATCCCCACCTAGCATGAGTTCTCCTGTAACATTTTCCTGGTTACATTCCCACTGACAATAGGAAGGAAGTAGGACTGGGTGGTATAGCTGAAAAATGGTTTAATGTTTCTATAATGTTTATTCAGTATTAACAATTACCAACAACTTTTGATAAACTTTTTATAAAGACCAGCAGAAAAAACACCATATAGACCCAATTATTCAAATTTTAACTATTTCTGTCAAACGTCTGTCAAACACCATAATCCCACAATGACAAACAATTCCATTATCAACAACAATTACTTTTTGTTATGTTGGTTTATTTAACAATATCCTTCCAGAAAAAAACTAGTTACAGTCAATATTTTCTGGTTAACATTGCTGACAGAGACTTTAGGTTTAAGTTACTGTCACTTTAAGACCTAATTCTAATACACATCCAATTTACATTTACTTAAGACATAACCAACCATTTTTTGTAAACCTTGCATGAATACTGCATAAAAGGAAAAAATAATACAAGCAGATACCAAGTGTTTTCCACACAGAAGTATCAACATGTAGAATTATCACAGGTAACACCAATGCTGATGACTGGTGATCTTTTTAGCCAAGGCTTATAAGGCTCATACAGTAAATACAAACTGTTTTAACAAGCTTTTTAAAAATAGTGTGTGCCTGTGTTTGGTATTGCACTCAGCCAGTCAATGCACACTTACATCACTGACAGTTCCTAGAGACTAGATCAGACCCTACTCTGATGTAGGTGCTAATTTAGTTTCCCTAAAAGGTGTTCTAGGACTAAAATCATTCACAGCTCCTGCAGTGTTAACACACCAGAAGCAGAACTTCCACCAATAGTTCTAGGAACCACAAAAAGTTCCTGCTGTGAAAAAGCCCATAAAGACATTTAAAAAACAGTTCACCCAAAAGTTAAAAGTTCTCTTAAATCTTTATTATGTCCCCCATCATGTCCTTCCAACTTGATATTATTCTTTGAACATAAGCCGCTATGTTATGCAGAACTGCTCCTCAAACGCTCCTCTTTTCTTTACAGCAAAAACAGAGCATCCAAAATGGAGCTTGAATCTGTTAGGTTGCTTAAGAGAGAAAATATACGTTGTGGGAACTACATAGGGGTGAGTAAAGATGATATCCGTTCTATTTTGGGGAAACTATTCCTTTAATGAAGACTGGAACAGCACTAAAATGATTCTCATTGAGGCACCAGGGGAACAATGCACATGTATTAGCGCTGTGCCACTCTATCTGTTCTGGCCGAGGAAAAGCATTTCCTCTCCTATCCCATTCCACAGGGTCATTAATTGGAGAGATAATCTACTTGATCTCCACACAATGAGTGATTCATTGAGACTCTCATGTGTGGCTTTTATCACTGCCAAGAGCAGATTACATTGAAAAAAGCAAATGTGAGATGATAATCTTTCTATATAAGGCTGCCAGTCAACACCGTGACCTAAGCACTTAAAATGAGTAAAATAATTGGCAGTGACTAATATCCGTTTTATTTTTTAATCATGGGAAAGAAACTTAATGATGTCATTCAGTATGAATGACCACATGCTCTAAACCAAAATAAATCTTGAAAACCAGCTAAAGGAAACAGCGAAAATCAATTTTTTTTACTTATTGAGGCCTAAACTGTCACATGGATAATGCTTGCTGCTCCGTCCAACACCCAAACAGAACCACACCAGAAACATTACACGTCAACATGGACAGCTGTTACAGAAAGCTTAAATGAATGTTACAGTTCCTACAGGAAAATTCAAACTACAATCCAAAATCAACAGTCTTCCTTCTCACATCAATCGCAAGCTTGACAATTAATACAATTATTAATTACTCATTCAAGACATTTCCACTCTGATTTTACCAACATATAGAATCAAGCAACATCACAAATATTATGGTGCTTTACTAAACTATAATGTGTTTTATATTATATTAGGCTTGAACATTTCCTAAAGAATGGCATTAAATAATTTTGACAACATGTGACAACATGTGACAACATGTTCTACAGCGAAAACAGCCCAAATATTTAAAATGGATGTTTGCATGTATACATACATTTATACACATCAAAGATAATATAACAAATACATTGATATAGTCTAGCCATTCCTGTTTAAAAGAAAAATGACTAGCTTGTGATCTGACATGACATACTGCTAGAAAAACATTTAATGTATGATTATGACTAACACCTGGTATAAACAAGTAGTGCCACAATGATGTGTGCACTGTGACACAACTGTGTTTCATTAAGGAGTGTCTGATTATAGTTCTGTCATCATCAGAACATCTGTTAGACAAGCCTGTTAAGACACAGGAAACTTCATCTTACCAAACTCAAATGTGACACAGCATAAACACACCTGCAAATACATTTCACATTTAAAAAAGTATGTTTCACCATGTATTGCAACCTTACTCATTAAATTTAAATGCAGACTTCGATTTTATATCTAGACTATTATTTGGCCTTGCAGTGAAAAGACAAAAAAAAGGACCAGACTGTAGCTGTCACAATACAATTGTGACAAGACAATGTGACAATACAAGACATCTTTAGACATGTTCATCTGCTGTGCATTAATTAAAGCGTATAGTACTGCTATGTCTGCACAAAATAAAAACACCACAACTTAAATTGACTGACGCTATTGATGCCTTTTGGTATTAAATTACAACTTTAAGCAAACCTTTCACAAAACAAAGTCAACAAACTCCAGAACACACAGTGTTATTAGAGTCCCTCTGTTTTTTTTATGCAAAACAACTGATTTTCTCTGTGTGATACCACAAGAACCATTTGTAGCCCCTCTGTCATTTCTGTGTTATATTTAAAACTGCACTTCTTGCTCCACTGAGTAAGCCTATAGCTTTCCTGTACAAAACCACCTGCTGTGACATGTAATGAAAGCCAGAACCTGTTTATACTAATTATATTAAACGATACCTTTGAAACCCTACTGCATATATATACACACACATGTAATTTTTAAGAAATCTATTGCAAATGTGTATTTCAAAACAACTGTGAAGGTTTTTTTAAAAAAAAAAATAACTTGAAACTTACCCATCTTCCTCTCCATCTACAGGCAAGCTCCTCAGCAGGCTGGCAGAGGCGGTTAAGGCATTGACTCCACTGCTCCCCTCTGGACCACGGGAGGTGGTGACCTGGGAGACACCATCACCGGCTGGCTGGGTTTGCTTGAGCAGGGCCTGGTGCTGTAACAGAAGGAGCTGAGCATCCTCAAGCGGTGTGGGCATTACTGACGGCAAGGCGCTCACTGCAGACTGCTGGCCTGCCTCCTTAGAGCCGTTTTGAATCATACTGGGTTGAGGGTCACTCTGAATGTTAGGAGGCACACTTGATGTGGGCAGGCTGGAGGTCACAGCCGGGACAAACTGGGCTCCGTGTCCTTGACTGCTGAGCTGTGATTGCTGCTCCATAGAAGGTTGAGAGGTGAGTTGCTGCCCCTTGGTCTGCTGTATGAGGCTGGTTCCAGACTGCACAAGCTGAGGCATAATACCACCTGTGGACACTTGGACCATCTGAGGGGCGGGTGTTTGTTGTGGCTGCAGAAGCCCTTGAGGAAGTGACGGAGCAGCAGAGGTTTGCACAGGTTGATGTGAAGTGATCAGCTGACCATTTCCAGGCACAGCTGCAGGTGGGATGGATGCAGGCAGCTGAGGCAACGTTTGTGATCCTGGTGCCACAGTGTTGATGATTTGCTTGGATTGAGGGAAGTCAGCTGGCACGCTGCTTCCCTGGCTTAAGGGGTTAACATGGGCTGACGCTACCTGTGCTGGCGCAGCTGACTGTTGTGCGGGTGGGTAGCCCATTTGCTGCTGGGTAACCACAGGGAGAACTTGAGCAGGAGAGGATTGCGCTGCCTGGGCATATATCAGTTTAGGCATATGAGGGGGCACAGACGTAGATGAATGCCCAATAGTGGTCTGCAATACTCCTATGGTTGCTGCAGCCTGCTGTTGAATGCTTGCTGGCATTGGGGCTACTACATTAGTTTTAATATGTGCATGCACAATGTCCTGAGGTTGCATCTTAGACATTAAAACATTAGGAGCTGAGAAGTCATGCATTTGAGTGGGGGGATTCTTGAAGCTTTGATGCACAGCTGACAGGCCGCCTGTCTCCACACTGCCTAAGCTTTCTGTGTAATGGCTAGCCGAGCTGTTGACAGAGATGCCACTAACAGACTCTCTCTCTGGGCACACCGCGCTCTCAGGCACATACTGGCGGATGCTTTCCACTGTCCGAGTGCTGGGGGCAATTTCAGAGGATGCAGCATTTGGGGCCTCCTTGTCATAATACTCTGTGCATGTCCATCTACCCTTCTTAAAAGGCTCAGAGGTTGAGTCCAATTTAACCACTCTGAAACGTGAGCTGGTGGAGGCAGGGGTAGGCACTTGGGCCTGAGGCTGGGCATTTAACACAGGGAGAGAGGAAACAGGCACTGCATGCTGGCCCACGACAGCTGGCCCCACCTGCCCGCCACTTGTTGTTGCAATACCAGAAACAGTGGTACCAGCGGTTGCCATGGTGATGCCCACACCAATGATTCCACTCTGAATCTGTGTCAAGTTTACATTTTGGTTACTAACAGTATTCAACCCAGGGGAATAATTTACACTGTTACTATTGGTACTACTGCCACCCAAAACAGGCACACCGGCAGAATTTAACATACAAACATTACTTGTTATAGGATTACCAGTACTAACTGTGGCACCTGAAGCCACAGAGATGATTCCAGTTCCTGAGGCAAAACCAGCCATAGGCTGACAGATGACACTGGTTGTGCCAACAGAGGCATCCTCAATAACTCCTACCACATTTAAAGGCATTTTCTGGCCTGTGCTAGCTAAAACTCCAGAACTTGGGGTCACAGCAGATGTCACTTGGGTACCCAAAGGTATCCCACCCTGCAGCCCACCAGCTCCCAGTACAGTAGGATTAGCTTTCACAGATGAAGTAGCATGTTGTCCATGATTATGATGATGGTGAACACCTCCATTAACCATAGTACTATGTGGGTGTGCCTGGGTGAGAATAGGTGGCGGGTTGGGTGACACAGCCCCTGGGGTCTCCACCTCATGGAAGTTATTTAGCGTTTCCTCAGAACAACTTCTTTCTGCTCCACCTGCATTGTTAGCCCGTGAAAGAGATGCATCCAAGATCTCAGAGGAGGATAAATCCTCTGTGTGAGATTCGTCCAAGTCATCACAACTCTCAGTGTCTTCTGTAATGCTGTTGTTGGTGCTGACAGATGTCTGTGCCGGGGTAACACTGGTGATCTGAAAGCCACTTTTTTTTTTCATCTGTGCCACTGCTGTGGGCAGAGTTTGGGGTAACAGACTTGACTGTAGAGGAATATTTAGGCTCTGGGGAGGGTTCTGAGGCCCAAGTGAGGATGTTGCTTGTGTCTGAGACTGAATCATCAATGGTTGTGAATAATCATCATTGTTGCTGTTAAGGCTAGTGCCTCCTGAAGTTGTCAATGAAGAGGAACCACCCACAGTGCTGCTATTCTCTCGTCGGGGCAAACTCGGATAAACCATTTTTCGGGCGCCGGCAGAGTCTCCAGATTGGTCGTGGTGATTCATTTCTTGAGGATAGTCACTGGCTGAGTTATAAATACAGCTCAAGATTACTGCCGTGTTGACAAGCTCTTTTTAAACCGTTTAAGTAATATCCACATAAAACCAACACTTTCCGATAGGGCACCACGATTATTCCACTTGAGGTGTATTTAAATGTCCACCATGAGGAGCAGGCTAATGCCAATGCTAAGTTAACAGTCGCTAGCAAGCTAGCCCACACCAATTCACCTCGGCTTTTGTTTTTAAACGTATATCCTTACGAAATGATTCAACATACCATATCTGTCAATAATAGTGAGGAAACGTACGCAGACAGCCGCACGATATGCAGAGCGATCGACATCCAGCGATATAACGACGCGGTCTCTCCCCATCCCAGTTCAAACTGCCAGGCGCATTTTGAATTGTTGTATCGCGGTGACCAAAACACAAAATCAACACAAACAAAGTCCCCCAGCCGGTGTCAAACGACAGTGAGAAACTGAGCAACTCAGCGTCGTCCTGCTTTATTCCATTCCGCAGTTTCTTTTGTTTTAGTCCAGTGTTTGCGGGACGACTCTTACCACTATGATCCTATTCACCAGCTGCCTCCTTGTAATGTAGCCCGTGCTAGTGCTATCAGCCTGTGACGACTCCCCCGAAAGGGGCAGGAGAGCGCGATAACATGGCGACCGCGCATGGCAGTTCACGTCCACATCGGCCAGACATAAAGCCGGGAGTCTGGGGACTATAGGCGGAGGGTGGGGAAGGGGAGGGGCGTATCATAGAGACGGCTGGCGAAGAGTTCCGAAAAATAGCGAACGACACCGAACAGACAACTGTGTCGGTGAGGGGTGTTTCTTATAATAGCCTTTAGTTACCGTGCTGTGATAGAAAACAGTCTCAGAATAACACATTTGTATGCATGTGTTATTATTTGACAAAACGTTATTCAGACAAAACTACAAAAACCTCTGAGTCCTAGGCAGGTTTGTCTCGATCTGGGATATTGTTTGTGTCTATTATGTGTTTATTATTGCTATTCAGTATTAAAACAATTTAGTTATTTATAGTCTCACATTGAAGATGGAAAGAAAAAGACAACACAGAGGATTAGCAGGGTCCCAAAAATTGTAGGGTCCCCTGGAATATTGTAGAAGCTCTAGTTTATTTTGAACAAAATACTGTATTTTTTGGATCTTATTAGTGCCAAATCTATGGTGAAAACTTAACAACAAAATTATTTTAAACCTATACTTTATATACTGTTAAAAATTTAGCAAAGGTAAATATAAGACATGTGTTGTATGTGTGCTTTGGTCTATGCAGGGCAACAGAATGAACAAGATGTAAACAGATCATTTGACAACAATGTTGTCAACATAGTCCGGAAATTTGTTTTGTTTTTGCAAAACAGCTCCAGTGAAAGAGAGGCCAGATATTTCCACAGACAGAAAAGAACAACCAAACAAATATGCCCTGACACAATTATTCTTCACAAACTGATTGTTGGTCACCTCTGTTAGGGACTAGAAAACTACAGCTTTACAGTAGCAGTACAGGGTCTGCTATACATCGAGTGTTTTACTTCAAAGGCTGTTTAAAGCCTTTTTGTTTTTATAATGTTTCTTTTATTAAAGGATTAGTATTTATACATGTGCATTATTTCGTCTTCTAATTCCATATAGACTTAAACCTTATTGATTAAATGAAGAATTTGTGTTATTTATTATGTTAGACAATAAATGTGCCTCTGGCATGTCCAGCTATATTTAAACTATAGGCAGCTGTACCAGTCTGTGCTGTTAAAAGGTATATTAGATGTGTATACATTTATTGACCTGCCATTATCTCAGGGGTGCCATGTGTTTATATATAGTTTATTATTCTGAGGTGTGAGGTTTTTGCAGGTAAATAACAAAATACAATAATTCCAATATAACGCAATTATGATCACCATGCTCACGTTAAACATCAAAACTGACATTGTGTACCTAAATTGTTATTGGTTAGCTTTTAATTGAAATACTTATTTACATACCCAAAACTTCTAATTTGCTGAATTCAAGGCTGTTTGTGTTGAGTGGGATTGCAGGGCTCTAAACAAATGAATGTCAAGTTAGATGTACTTAAATTGATGCTGAAGGAACAGAGAGCTGTGAACACAGTGGAAAACCCGGTGGTTTGAAACATTTCTTGTGAGAATAAGAATGTGTGCTGGAGCAGAGTTGGAACTAAATTATATAGAATTGAGGCCCTTCAGAAGCACAAGTAGAAACGTATTACCATGGCAACTACTGAGTGAAACTAAAGGTAACAAAAAATACTCTTATCTAATGTAATCAATATTAAATAAAGATATCAGGCTTGTAGTCACAAAAGGATATTAATAAAAAATAATAGAGAGTAATATTTAAGCTCAAGTGAAGTTTTTCTCAAAATATATGTGACTTTTTTCAAGGCTGCCTTTTTATTCTCTAACATTCACTTTTCAAAGCTTCTTGAGTTACACTATTCTTGTATTAATTAGATGCTTCTTTAAATGTATCTAATTAATGGGCGTTTCCCCATTTCCCCAGTATACAAAATGGGCGTTTCCCTTCATGTCCAGACTAGGCAGACAGGCTGTGTCCATCCATACAAATTTCACAGAGTGAGAGCTGATTGCAATGTAAGCGTCTGGTGCTGTCAGCAGCTTTAAATCACACTGGCACTTCACAACAAAAACACAGAGTGCTATTGTGCTCCTGAACAATAATGGTCAATTTATACACTGGAGTCTGCTTTCATTTTGTAAACACTTATTAAAACACAAAGACCTGATAAATGTTCTGTGTAATGTGAGTCTTAAATGGAAGCTTTAAATACTGAAGTATCCAAACAAAACGGTTTATTTTTAACATGTTTTGTGACTCATTTTAGCTCAGAAGGTTTGGTGAATCTGACACAATGTAGTGCAGGCTTTGAAAAGAGGTCTCTATCAAAGGGTAGGAGAAACTATATCACACTATATCACATGAGCATATGGTGCTGATTTTACAAATGAAGAGAATACACAGAAGTTTTCCTGTTTTCATAGAAACTGGACAGAAAACAGGACAAAAATGTATTGAACTTGTGCCATAGCCATATTTCTGTCCAAAAATAGGAATACAATTTGTACAATGAGAAAATGTTTCTAACTAGCAGTCATGGCACATGGTTGTAATGTAAACTATAAGCTATTTCACAAAAAGGGTGCACAAAAGTGTCCTGTTTTAGTAAGTATAAACACAGAACTGTGCTATAGTATGAAAAGCTTAGAGTGTGGAAGCATTTATGAAAACATCAAAATGTCTATTTCTAATGTCTTTTTCTATTTCTAAGGCAGCAAATATAACTTTGCTGCCTTAATTCCTTAAGATTAGTCAACATAGCTGTAGCTGAAGTTGTCATTTGAACTTAATATTTTCAATCATGACTGGTGCTCTTTAAGAATAAGATATGTTATGTAACTAGTGCAATTTAACTTATGAAATTTAGGTTACAGCAAAATGCAAAGGACTTTTCACTTTAAATCTATGACAGAGATTCCCAGTAGTGTGCTATTCACTTTGTTGAGGGTCTGAAAGTGATCCCAAATTGCAGACTTGGTAAGGAAAAATAAAAAAAGTACAAAAAATTTGATGATCAGCTAAACAACCTCATCATTTGTACAGACAGTCACTGATAAGAGTGAATAATACTCAAGCAGGTTTTACAAGTTTACTAACATGAGCCAGTGTATTTATGGGCATGTCAAGGTAAGTCAAGACTAAATGACCTTAATTTTTGCTTGCAAACCCGACAAATTCCTCTCATGTTCTCATGTGTAGCCTGCTTAATGTTTTGTTGATGCAGTCACAGCGTTTTTAACATAACCTTACTTGTAGTAATCATAAAATGTCCACTCAGACTTACATCAGCCTGAATAAATGTATCCCATTCCAGTGTCCTCTGCCTCATGTGCTGGTGTCCCTGACAGCAAGGACAGTCTCCCCTACTTTCAGCACTATCTAATATGTGAATAATCTTTGTGAGGGAACCTCGGTCAGAGAAGATTTGATTTCATATGAAATATGAACCTGTGATATAAAGTGATGAAAGGAAAGAACATTTGGCCCTGAAAGCCTCACTTTGTGTAAACCACCTGTGTCTGAGATAAGCTATAAATTCCTGAAATGAGAAAAGGTGAAATACAGAAAGAAATGACAAGAACAAATATTTAAAGGTTGTAAGTGTAAAGATACATTTAAAGATATATAGGCATATACAATTAACTTTTTGACATGAAATACATAACTGTTTGAATGTCAAGCAAAAATATTTAAGATATTTAAGACTTTGAATGAGTTTTTGTACTCTTTTCTAATCCTCTTTGGTATCAACAATCTTTTTAATAGATTCATCTGTTAGCATGTTGTTACTAGTTCAAGTCTCCACTTAAAATTTGACTGTACATATAATTGCTAAAATCAGTAATAAAAATCAGTATAATTGCTAAAAACAATTTTTCTGTGCTGGTTTAGTATCTTTAGAAACAGGTTCTGAGATATAAGGGCAGTGGAAACCTAATGAGGGTCAAACAGCTTCATCTAGTGGCTGTTTCTTGAAATTTAATTTCACCCTAAACCGTAAAACGTCAACGTGTCCAATTTGTGAGAGATTTCCATTGAAATAATAAC
Organism: Yasuhikotakia modesta; assembly: GCA_036877545.1. Lineage (NCBI taxonomy): Eukaryota > Metazoa > Chordata > Actinopteri > Cypriniformes > Botiidae > Yasuhikotakia > Yasuhikotakia modesta. The sequence goes on along the minus strand of JBAJNP010007707.1, from coordinate 636 downwards.
ACGCAGTTACAAGTATAAGTTAAATTCGTTCAATAGTTTACATATTTATTTATTATGATACTGATTTTTTTGTTTCTCATGACAAATGAATTTCGAATATATAATTTACAAAAATGTAGATATAAGTTTTAATTTTACATATTAATGACATATTACTATGTGATAAATTTAGTAGTAAATTTAGGGACGTGTATTAATGGCATAATATACAGGTCCTTTTCTGAAAATTAGCATATTGTGATAAAGTTCATTATTTTCTGTAATGTACTGATAAACATTAGACTTTCATATATTTTAGATTTATTACACACAACTGAAGCAGTTCAAGCCTTTTTATTGTTTTAATATTGATGATTTTGGCATACAGCTCACGAAAACCCAAAATTCCTATCTCAAAAAATTAGCATATTTCATCCGACCGATAAAAGAAAAATGTTTTTAATACAAAAAAAGTCAACCTTCAAATAATTATGTTCAGTTATGCACTCAATACTTGGTCGGGAATCCTTTTGCAGAAATGACTGCTTCAATGTGGCTTGGCATGGAGGCAATCAGCCTGTGGCACTGCTGAGGTGTTATGGAGGCCCAGGATGCTTCGATAGCGGCCTTAAGCTCATCCAGAGTGTTGGGTCTTGC
>JBAJNP010007706.1:0-21932 GCA_036877545.1 Yasuhikotakia modesta | reverse complement strand
ATATATACAGAGTATATAAATAAATGCTCTTTGTTTTTGTCTTATGTTTATGTAAGTATTTGCTTATGTGTTTGTGTATGAACCTATCAAGTTCACATACCTGGTTGCCATTGTAGGTCCAGGAGCCAAAGGTGAGGTTACACTGCTGACTGTCAAAGGGGAAATAAGAGACGTCTACTTTACAGGAGCTCTTGGTGATGGCAGGGGAGTCCCAAGTGATCTCACCATTGTACCGCAACACCACATTTGTTTCTGGAGGTCCTGAGGAGTCCTCCTCATCCGCACTGAGAGAGAAATGAGATACATGTTTATGTTTGTCTTATGCAATCAATTCCACCTGTGTAACTATAATACTATAATACTATTTCTGCTTGTTGGATCTCATTTTATGTATTTGTGTGTGTGTGTGTGTGTGTGTGTGTGTGTGTGTGTGTGGGTGTAGTTCACTGTGGTTAACCCACTTTAACCCAAGATCTTAAAGTAAGAATATGTCAATAACTCAATTTTGACAAAAATTGCAGATAGAACCTTATCATTCTAAGATAGCGATATGTACTAAGTGCACAGCATGTCTACAACATACTTGTTATACAGAACAATGTCTGGTCTCCAAACAAGGCTACTGGGTATCCGAATGACCTCGAGTCCATCATACTCATCTTTGTCCCACCTCAGGTACGCGTCATGCCAGATCTGACGCACCCACAGGTACGTGGTCAACACCTGGTTCTTCTCATCCTATCAGAGTCAAGCACACAGGAACAGCTAATGTTAATTACACTCAGGCTATAGCCATATCATAAGCAGTATGTGGTTTCTGATGAAGGTGGCTGACCAAGGAGGTCTTACTTTTAAGGGTACAGTTAATAATCCTATACAGGGTCCACTAAATAGTAGCTGTCATAGAGTAAATGCAAAGAGTCACACAACATATTGCTCTGCAAGGTAAAACGCTGTTGCTGTACTTGTAACAATTACTTTCTTGTGGCAATGAAGAAAGTCTGAAACCTTAGGTTACACTTCAGACCTTCTGCATATCACGTCTCATTGGTTAAAAGTGCTGCTCAGGTTCAGGAAATGAATATTTGATCGAGTTTGATCAGGGCAGAAATTCAGTATCTCATGAACCCAAATTTGCCTCTGAAAGTAACACACACACACACACATATACACACAACGACTGTCTGTGTTTTATATAACAACAGTCAGTCACAAAGGACACATTGAAAGAAATGTACATCACTGTTATAATCACATACACTTGCTGTTTCAGGACTATAAGATCAAAATCTTCAATGATCAATTCCTTTATCTGTTGCCAAATTTGACTTAAGAAAAAAATAAAATAACAGCAAATAAAAATAAAGAAAATAAGATAACAGCAAAAACAAAGATAGTTAACAGGTAAATTGACAAGCTTAAGAATGTATTTCAAAGCTGCCAATTATAAACGTATTATGAATATTAACTATGTGTAGTAATTATGGTTAATTATGAATTATAAGATATATAAGATATAAAACTAAAAAACCCTTAAAAATGAATAAGTGCCTCCATCTAGTGTTTCCATCTATTACTGCAGCGTTTGCCTCATTGAGACTCACTCACAGTTAAACCTTTACTAGTAGATGCCGGTAGTTAAACCATGATGTGGATTAAAAAACGTGTTTCTCCATTGACAGCCATTACAATTATATTGTTATTATTATTATTATAGTTGAAACCTGGGGCTGGATTACAGGGTGGCCAGGACAATATTTTCACACAACCGGCATGTCTACCGAAATGTCCGACGCGGGACTTTAGTTCCGCCCGTCGGTTTCTGTGGGACTCATATAACCGGAGCACATAGACGTTTCTCACGTGTGAAGGTTTTGCTGGCCAAGGCTCGATGTAGCCGCTAAACACAACTTTAAAAAGTTAATGTTTGTTACAATTATTCACCAATATGTAATGCTGAGCTTAATGTTGTTGGTATTTGGTGTGTTTGCAGATGCTGTATATGACATAAATAAATGAATAAACGAGTATCAGACTTCCTTGCTCACGTGGATTTTGTTCTTGAGAAATTTCTCAAGGTATGAGTGGCTCCTCCATTGCTTGAGACTGCTTTTAAATAGACTTAAAGATGTCTGCTGCTTTTTTTCAAATAGACTTAAAGATGTCTGCTGCTTTTTTAAAATAGACTTAAAGATGTCTGCTGCTTTTTTCAAATAGACTTAAAGATGTCTGCTGCTTTTTTCAAATAGACTTAAAGATGTCTGCTGCTTTTGCTATAGCCACCTTGAATACCTTATTTATGTGGCTCCGTCAGCCAATCAGCATTGACCAGTCACATGACTTTTTATCAGGTGACTGCTCAGGTGATTGGTTAAACAGTCTCCAATCAGATGGCAGCATCTAGGACAGGTACCTAACTGGGTCTAACTGCCCCACAGTTTCAACTGAGATAAATGCTGAAGCAGGTGGCTAATAAAAAGGCACTTTAAACATTCTTATGCCAATTTAGCTTTACGAAACAAATGTGTTACATACTTTATTAGGTATTCGTTATTATTAAATGTGCATGTATTTTACTCCAGGTATTTACACAGCTCTTGTTTGCAATGTAAATTTGCTAGGCAGGTGTATATCCTGAGGTTAAAAGTTTAGGGCTATTACACATTCTGTGCGGTTTCAACATGTAGTTGCTGTATCATGGCCAGAAAACACACATCATGCCACATCAAGGCCAGACGGTCAGTGTGTGGGTGGCATACAGCGTCATTTTCACCTTTATCTCAGAGCATATCACAGCAGAAACAATTTCAGGCCACTGTCTACATTTAGACTTTTGTGTGTGACTCTGACTGCACTGTCTTCCAGTTTCTCCCAAACTTTATCCTAACGTTACAACTTAGGATAAAGTTTAAAGTAAAAGTGAAAGAAAATTGGTAATATGTAATACACACTTACATATGTAAGTGTTTGTGTACTGGTATATAGAGTTTACAAGGATACAAATATGTATAATGATAATGAGTAAAACAATATTTACAAGGACATGTCCTTAAAACATATTGGATTTAAATGCTGTGTCTGTGAGGATTGGGTTTAGTCAGAGGAAGTAGATAAAAAAGTAGCTCAATATAAAAGCCATTACCCCTTTTGAAGTGTGTATGTGTGTGTGTGTGTGTGTGTGTGTGTGTATGTGTGAATGTGTGTGTAGAACTCACCATATCTTTGATCTGTGAGAGCGTGATCTGCAGAGTGACATTGAGGGCTTTGTCTGTGTCGTCCACCGGTCTTAATGCATTAGAATAATTCTCCATTAAGTCATTTAACAGTTTCTGAGCATAACGACCTTGAGCTGAAAACACAACTAAACAGAAAGAGAAAATAGTTTATATAGTTGTTTTTGACTGATTATAAACGTATAACATAGTCAAGTTCAGATTTTAACTTCAATTAGTGGACCATTTTGGACACTGTAATTGATTTTCAGGGAAATTTTGTTTTATATTTACCCCAATAATAATTTTACCATAATCATAATAATCCCACAGCTATCCCATCACTGTTACAGTTCATAATTCATAAATTTACATGTCCTTTGCCGTTTGTTTTGTTTAGTATATTTTGCCGATGTTTACATAGATTCTACAAGACAAAATAATAACTCAGTTTACACAAAACAGCTGTTTAAAAAATGACATCTTGTTTCTAAATATTTTGTGTTGTTTTGTCTATGATCAGTGACTGTATGTATGTTTATGTTTTTAATAGTTATGCAGTGAGCGGTGAGGCTCTCCACACTGTTTAAATAAAAGGTCTTCCATGTATCGGTGCAGTGGCCATATGATGAGATCCAGTGTAGCTATACTATCAAATTAATACTATTACAAAAAGGCTACAAATGTTCACAGATGCTCAGAAAGGCAACACATTAGGTTAACATGCACCCATTAGCATTAAAAAGAATGTTTACTTACCATGTAGCAACATGCTAATGTCAATCACAAGAACTACAATCCTCATTTTTCAGGCAAATGGCAAAAAGGTCCTTAGATGTTGTACATAGTTACGTGTCGTTTGTTAGACAAAATAACAAAAGTCCCATAGCGCTCTGAGTGGAGTGTTAATGGTGCCGGTTACAACACTGAGGGCTTAGAGTGTCATTCTTACTGTTTCTAAGAAACAAGAGCTGGGGTATCACATAGCGCTCTCTCTCACACACAAACACACACACACACACACACACTAAAGATATTTACCTGTCAAGCAAGGTGTGGTAATAATTTAATTTTTTAATTAGGAGCAAAAAGGAGTCACTGTTATTAATGGATTGTCTGTTACAATTGTGTATGTGTTTGTGTGTGTGTCTCACACTGAGAGCTGATCTAACAAGTGTGTTGTCCAGACAGATCATGTAGTTTGAATGCCATACACAATTAATTAAGGAAGAGCCTGATTAGTCTCTCTCTCTCTCTCTCTCTCTCTCTCTCTCTCACACACACACACACACACACACTGATCTGATAAAAAAAACAAATTGAAAGATATGTACTATGTTCCTCTTTTGCTTTTTGCTTTACTGAGTGTTTGCAAAACCTAATGAACCCAAAGTAACCGGTTCCACTCAATTCACTTTAATCCAGCAACCAAGCCAGCATGCAAAGAGGCTAAAGGCTGTGGTCTCTATCTTCATTTGCTAATGCCCCTCCTAAGATCTTATAGTGAAGTTTACACAGCACACAGCTTATCATAGGCAGTGCTAGCTACCACCCAGCATGATTTGAACATCACAGAGAAAGATAATCTGACCTTTTGGACAGGTTAAAAAAAACAACATTATACTTTAATCTCTAGTAAGTCTGATGCAAAACTTGAACAAAACATGAACAGTACGGTTATTCAACAACCTTAGCAAAAATACTATTAAATAAAGATAAAATCCTACAAAGTTCTGTTTATTTCCAGGTTTAAACTTGATTTAGAATATTTTTGATATCCATTATTGATTTAGAAATTTGGACCACACCTCATTTGATTTCACTTTATTTTTATAGTGTAAGTGTTGCAGCTGTCTATAGCTTTAGTAGTGAGTCGCCTCACGCAGCCCCCACATATTTCCCAGCACCTACGCAGGAATGTAGGCGCGCACACACTCACACACATACACACACACAAAGAACGATGGAGTCTGAAATGAGACAAGAACAGTAAGACAGGAAGTGGTTCTTCTTGAAGCGCCTCTCTTTCTTTCTTTCATTCTCAGACGTAGGAGAGTTTCATATCCTGTAGCTCGCTTGTGCTCAAGAACTACATTACCCATAATGCCCTCAATTATGAAACAGGGCCTGCAAAAGGTTCAAAACAAGAACAGCTCAAAAGGAAAGCTGTTTTAAATAATTTATCCTTTCTGCTTCTTTGCTTTATTATTTATCTTTTCATGTTTTGTTCAAGTTTTGCATCAGACTTTGTGTGTTACTAGAGATTAAAGTATAACGTGACATATAATGAAAATGACTCAGGTTTGCTTTCCCTTTATAACTTTAGTGATTCTCAGTATCATTTTTAAAGGTGTCTTCCCTGGCCTACACACTTATTCCTCACTGACACTCCGCTGGCCATATGACACAAATTGTGGAAAATCCTCAAGATTAAAGCAAGTCATTTTAACAACAATGCTTTCTTTTGGCTGCTTGTTGTTTCTTCAGCCTCAGTGCATGTGGAGCTTAAAAGCATATTTATCTGATGGTGCACAATCTCTGAAGTTTTGGCTTAACTGTCATATATGAGTGATTGTGCAAGGCTTTTGATGCTAAATGGGTGGATTGTGTGTGTGTGTGTGTGTGTGTGTGTGTGTGTGTGTGTGTGTCAGAGCACTCGTGCGGTAACAGAACAGTGCAGGTGTTTCCTGTTGTGGAGAAGAGTGTGTGTGGTAGGCTCGCGAGAATAAACTTGTGTATGTATGTTGAGTTAATTTTTGTGTGTTGTGCACACCACAGAACTGTGTAGAAGCTTAGCTGGACAGATTTGGACTGAGCCACATAACAATTTCTACAATCTCATGTTCATTTTATGGGCCTGTTTCTATAAGACATCATAAATGTAAAATTTATCCTTGTTATTTTGTTCATTTTGATGTCTGTTGTTAATGTGCAACCAGATATTGGGGTAGGTTACAGCTCAGGGTAAATATGTTTACCCCAACACACGTGTACATGTTTACATGCTCACAAAAGCATCCATGCTTTCAGTGTTTTAAAACAGAGAACTAAATAATCTCTCACCATTTTCATTTCCTCTTTTGTGGTCTAAGTGAATGGCACTGACAACTATTAACGAACCCCTTTACTGTCTGACTTTCTTAACACTTTTAAAATCAATCATAAAGACAAATCATAGAATAAATATGAAATATTGTGATCCAGAACACGCATATTGCTCTAGGGAGCGAAACCACATGTATATGTATAATATATAAGATATTGACACACATCATGTAATTTGTGTTAGTAATACTATGATGCATTCAGTACAGCTTTAACGTTCTGTATGGCACAATAAAGCGAGTTTTGAGAAAGTTCAGAGAAACATGCTTTCCTTGTGGGATGTGGTTCAGTGTCTAAGCCCTTCAGTTCTCCAAAAGTGCCGGCCTACATCACCTCGTCTCCATAAACCACATAACACACACTCCATCTTCCTGACTGCCTTTTCTCCTTTCATGTATTGTGAGTAGTAGCTTATTGTTTTCTTTCATTTTTACATCTTGTTTGCATGTTTATTTGATCATTATTTTAAATAAAGTTTGATGAAAAGCTCTCCTGCCTGTTACAATGTAATGGTATGATATATCTCCCTCTGATATTATAAATCGTGTCACCTTAACCAGGGAAAAAACAATTAAGCAATAAAAGCTTTTCTGTGTAAATCATTTTTTGGTAAACCAGCAATAACCAATACAAACAATATTGAATATTTTCACTTTATCACTGTGAATTTGTGGTGTCACTATATAGCCTCTATAATTCTCATAAGCATGTTAACTCATAACATAGGCATGAAATGTCCTCTGATTGCATGAGGTTACACTGGGTTTTGCAGTTTTACGCTTAACTTGGACAGAGAAATAACTTGTCGCTAAAAACCGGTGGTTTTGTTCCTAGTTAGGACACAATAATATCCACACTAATGTAACGTCCTGTCTGACAAACACTACTTTGAGTATGCAAGTACTGTATATGTGCATGCTTTCACAGGACATCACACATGTGTTATTGATAGTTAATTGTGTACATTCATGAACTCTGTTTAGATGTGTCTTGCATTCATTATAAAGATTTTTGTGCAGGCGCATGTATAATCTCACACATACTATCGACAACTCTACTGTCTATTTCTCACACACACTGTGAACATACAATTCTTAAAAGAAACAAACATTTACATATTTGGCAAACGCTTTTTTCCAAAGCGACTTACAGTGAATTCTGTATTCCCTGGTATTGAACCCACAACCTTGTACTGTTAGCACAATGCTCTACCAGTTTAGCTGAAACAATGTTAACCCTCCGTTTTATACTAGCGCACAACTAAACATATTAACAAATATCCTGCACTGAACCATTGCATGTATTATCTGTACTTTATAATACATTTTTCAGTGTGTAATTTGAAAATATGGATATATATCTAGGTATGCCAAACTGCATATGCCTAGAATTTATTAATTAATTTTGGAGTATAAACAATAAGGAAACTCAAAAATGCTGATGTTTGTTGCATAATGATGAAATAGAATAACATTGTATCACCACTAATTCGTAATACACCGTTTATTTGTCTTTATTGTAACTAAATGATTCACGTTAAATAAGGAAATACAATTCGGTATGCATTTTACTTTTCAGTGTCATTTATTTTTATGATGTCAAATGAACAAGTTTTAGTAACAGTATCTAAGTCACCATTAAAATGTGACCATTTTAACAACAAGAAATTATTGATTTCTTGACCTCTGTAAAAGCATTTAAAAGGTATTCTTTCTTTAACACAACGTCATGCTTTAGTTGTTGTGTTTTTGTAACGCCTCTGTGCTCATTGACGCACAAATTAAACACACACACGCACACACATTTTTCTGAGTTTGCTGTGCATAACAGGCCACAGGTGTTTAATACACACACACACACACACACACACACACACAAAATATATTTAACACCTACAGTATATATGACATATAATAAGTAATGCCTACTTATTAAATCATCATTTTAGATAAAATAACTTTTCCTAACTTCCCTACAGTATGTAGCTTTTCAGGAAATCATAAATACAAAACCAAAGACATTTGTTTTCCCATTTAAATCTGACATGTTTCAGACAGTATGCAATCCTGTATGCAACCCTGCAATTATATGCTAATATAAATGATTAGTAATTTGTCAAAGCTCTGGGTGAGGTAAAAAAAACATTAAAAAATAGGTTTTATAAAAAAGCCCAATTAAATGCTTTTCTATCCTAACCACAAACTAAACATTGATTAAAGAATTAAAGAAAAAGAAAGATTACAGAATACAACTTTTGTGGCGTTTACACTAATGTAACACTGTTTTTTATTTGACTGTTTACATTTTCCAACAAATGTAACAATGTATTAAAAGCCATATCTGTCTTTTAAAAGTTAGGCTAAGCGTTAAATCATTTTTAATGAAAACATAATTAGGATACAGATTTATAATAAATTAATTCAATTACTTTTCTATGCAGACACACTTTGTGTGTCAGAAAAAAATGAGAAAATGTTTTAAACCAAGTTCTGCTTAGTGATGAGAAAACTGAGATTCTTTGGCCTATAAACCTGTGCAGGGCACAACATATAATAACATCCCTTTTTATGAGTATTAGCCGATTTTACAGGGGTTGAAGTCTAGCAGTCTTCTCCTGGTCTGTCTACGTGCTCGATTAACAGCCGTTCGGACGGCACACTCAAAAACCTGCTGCACACCACGGTTGCTAAGGGCAGAGCATTCCAGGTATCCCTTGGCACGAATTTCCTGTGCCACCTGTTTGCCCTCTGAGGCTGAGGTGCAGTTAGCACGATACGGGCCCATTTCACGGTGGTCCGTCTGTGTGGCAACAACCAACACGGGAACTTTCGGAAGATATTCCCTCACTTCTGCGATCCATTTGTGCCGCAGATTGAATAACGAGTTGGGATTCGCTACGGAATAGCACAGCAAAACCACATCGGCCTGCTGATAAGACATGGGCCGGATATTGCGGAAGGTGTCGTGTCCTGCTGTATCCCACAATCCCAAACTGATCTGGATTCCGTCCATGAATACATCAACGCCAGTGTTTTCGTAGACGGTGGGTCGGTAGCTGTCTGGGAACGTTTCAGACGTGAAGCGCACAAGAAGTGCCGTTTTACCCACTGCACAGTCCCCGACCAGCACACATTTTACAGAGGTCTCTTCCACCCCGTTCATCATTTTGTCTGGCCAGATGTTGTTGTTACAGTAAAGTACAATTTAGTAGACCAAAACAAAGATATTCAGGAGGAACCAAAGGCTGACGGTGAGGACATCACTGGAGGTTTTCAACACTATGAGGACCAAGAACACTTCAACTCACACGTCATAATTTCTCTCAGCCTGGGTTGCAATGTGATCGTTTAGTCCTCTGTTCTGTATTCCAGTGAAGGTTTTAAAACCAATATAATCACACAGTGTTAGAGGTTTTTTGGCAGCTCACGCATTCAGACGAAAAAATTTGTTTGACAGCTTTAGGCCTCTCTTTGTAGATTTTAATATCGTAGTTTCTCTTTCTGACTCCTGCATAATGGAGAAAACAAAACAGTACAATTAATTATACTATAACCAAAACACTAACAAATGTTTTATACAAACACAGTAATTCAAATGTCTTTAAAATATCAAACACTGGCATGTTGAATGCGTCTGTCGACTAAGGTAGAGTTTATGAGATCCGCAGTGGTTGGTAAACTCATTTTTTTTGTTTGCTTTGAGTGTTCAGAAAAAATAATTTAACACAAATGGAAAACAGTTTGTTTTATCTTTAAATCTATGAGTTAATTCTTATTGTTTGACCTATGTGGTATAAAACACAACCTCAAAAATAATATCGAAATACTGCAACTAGCACATTTCTAGGCCTGTAAGGTGTTATAATCACAGAAAACTACACGATTGTTCCAGTACTTTACACACAAGGCTAAATAACTTTAATACATACACACAATCTTATATATGTTATACACATTATATAATATTATATTAAAATATAAGGGTATATAAATAATTGGAAACATCTATGTCCGTTTATCAGTCTTCAGTTGCTGTATGTTCTGTCTATTATTCAGTTTCCTCCTCAGTTTGAAACCATACTGAGTTCATACAGAGTCAAATTTTGGCTTAAATGTGTTAGAAATACTTTATATCATTATTACACAACTGCAACACATCAGGTATTAGACTGAAAGAAAGAGTTCAATGAAAGAAAGAGTGTAAAAAATCTACAAATTTTAATGTTTGGTGATGAAACAATTGACAAACTATTCATACACAATAAATCATTATAAGGTACAGTAAATGTAGACTTGCGATTCTATGCGATTCTATATTTTTTTATATTGAAGTTACAATTCCAAAGATTTTTGTTTGTCAAACTGAAATATGAACATAATTTTATGTAAAATTATATGTAAAAAAATTGTGTAAGTGTAAGCCTAGACAAAACACCACAAATGTTGTTCACTCAAACCTTTCCTGAAAACGTTTTTTTTGTTCAATCTAAGAACAAGAATATTGTGTTTGATTTTGAGCTTAATAAAAACAAAAACATAAAATAGATTAAATAGATAAAATAGATTTTCCTGCGGTATAGATTCAGATTTTCTAACCAAATTTATTGCGAAAAATTATTTAGTCACAGTATATAATACAGTATACATATATACAGTATATTACAGTATAAAAAACAACTCACCTTTCTTTCCAACGTCCGACTCATGGGCCGATATGAAGCTTCATCTATCATCTGCTTTTTTCGATTTAATTCAACAATATCTTCAAGTTAGACTTCAGTTCAAATCTGAATCTATTTCAAAAAACAGAAAATACTTCTGAACACAGAAACAATTTATGCTTTACAGGCCGAGCAGATGTTGCGTTCTTGAGTAGAGAGAAGTGTAATGTGAGGTTGAGCTCTTTCCTCTGTGAAAACACATCATATCTCAAGCTTCCGCTGAGCTTGTGTGACGTGTGGCGTTTGTCTGCTTTTTAGATTTCTGCTTTTCTGCAGCTGAGAACTCACTGTGCATGAAATTCCAGAAGTAACAAGAGCCACATAAAGCGCTATTATTAATTCTTACTGTACGTTCTTCATGTTTGAGGTCCCAGAGCTTTGAATACTGTTTACAAAGTGTAAAAATAAAAATAAACGTTTCTTCTTTATATGTTACACTGATTTAGTCATTGCTCCAGTATTGTTTAAGCTGAAGATGTTGTATCGTGCACTTTTCATAAATATGACTAATATCCAAAATAATATTGTATAATTCTTCAATGTAAGAATGTTTAATTGAGGACTTATTAGTTATCAGGCCGATTTCTTTTTGTCTATAATCATACAATTAGGAAAGTAAAATTATGAACTCTAGAAATGGTCTTTAAATATTATGGTTTTTAAGCGATCAAATTATATGCAGGATAACAGAAAACATAGGAACAGAGGAACATGTTTGTGTGAGAAAGACATTTGTAATTAAAAAACAGGATTAATATCAACCGCAACAAGGTAATTCTATGTCACCCTACATGCAATATTTAGGGTCAACACAACAGCACCTCCCTCCGGAGAGGAAGGGTACTGCATCCTCATCAACAGCTGCGCTTTCATCATGGAGGAATTTGACCTTTAATAATTGAAACAGTCAAATAACGTGCTGAGTTATAACTTCCCCCACCAACGTTTTCTACTGACTAAAGGGAAACTGAAAAAAAGAAACAAGCTTGTTAAACATGTGCAGCTGTGATATTAAGCCTTAAGACCCATTTATAATGAGTTATATTATCAATTTAATGACCTATCATTTTTTCAGCCCAAAACCTTAATTTTCGTTTTTTCACCATAATTTATTAACAAAAATAAAGCATCTGAATAACATAAAATTCAAAATATACAACGTGACTAGACAATGTTTTCAGAACAACTGTGAGGATTCTCACACATAACTGTTACTTGCAAAGCAAACTTAATATGTTACATCGAATCCTAACTGGACATATAAAAACTAAAGCTGGGTTAAAACTCAAGCCTAACAACAAAATATAAAATGTTCAAATAAGGGCGTGTATTAAAAATTATAAATAAATAAATAAATTCTATATCTGATTTACAATAGCACAGGACCCTCTGAAGTCATCATGTAACATCGCTGAACACAGCTGATGAAAATCTGCTACGTCATATAAAAGTTTGAAGTATATGTGCAAACCAAACTACAACAATAAAATGAATTATCAAACATTATAAATATATAAATGATATTCATTTTCTGTTTTTGAAGTCCACAATTAACTGCTAACGTATAACAAAAACATATGCGGTCTGCATCTATTTTGACAAAAGGCATTTAAAGTTTACTGATTATTCTGTGTTCACAGTGTGTTTGTTCAGGAATACTTAAAAAAAACAGTATCTTAGCATCTTACCAGAGTCTAAATGGCTTGTTGCACAGTTGTATGGAAACATTCACAAGCATTTAACAAAATATACCAGGCATGTTGTTTAATATGCAGTATAAGACATGTACATATGTATTACTTTGATATTTTTATGATTCTGATGAAGACAATTACAATTTATATTTAAAGTTTTAAGCTTTAACATTGTTGGTACCACTGGACCTCAGAGAACACACTTTAGTTTAGGCAGCAAAATTCAACACTTCACTGTAGCAGCTCATTTAATGTAGTGTTACCAATATCAACCCTGTTTTAGGCTCAGTATAACTGTTACAAACACAGGGATATCAATTTTAAAAGGTGTAGAAGCAGTGAAAAGATGTTACAAATAATGTCCGAATATAATTTGTTAGAACTGGCGAGTACTACAGTATGCCGTGTATTTGTTGTAACAGATTTCAACTCGTACACTGTTGTTTTGTTTTTAGTTTGTTTTCTGGTAACACCAGAAACAAATAATAAGGTTTCATACCTTAGAGTTAACCTTACTGAATTAAAAAAACTGGAACTTTATAGTGTTACCAGAAATGATAATTTGTTATCTAATGCAAAGTCATTCATATATCATAAGTATAACATATTGATGATTATATCTCTAACACACATCCTCTTTACAACATAATATGCCTAATTATTTTAATTGTTTCCATCTGAACAATAACATTTGCAATAATACCATATATACTTTTTTTTTGTGTTGTACATGTTTGGCAATTTCTGTTTTCTGCGTTTCATTTTTTATTGTATGTAAAGCTGCTTATAAGCAATGCAATGTTGTAAAAAAGGGCTTTAAAATTAAATATTTTTTTATGCACCTCTCCTGATTTCATTGTAAATGTTACAGAACAACAACAGCATGGCATTAATCGATAATGAGTAGAGCATTAGACAGTGAGTCTACCTGTGCTCATGCCTTTCAAGGTAATCCGGTACAGCAGGCCTGACGCAAGCCCCTCCCCCTAGCTGTGATTGCTTCTTCTCGTAATGATTGACAGCTGGGGGCCACACAAACCCTGATGCCACTCTAACAAAAAAACATGCCTGTTTACCACTGATCCTAACATAACTGTTCTTTAAACACAACATGAATTGTTCATAGACATGCTTGTGGTTTATGTACCTAGTGTTTTATCAGCAAGCACCTGGTTGAGGTGATGAACGGCTTCATCCAAGAGCAGATCATGAAGATCTAGAATATTCTGAGGCAGGAGTGAAGCGTTTACTCACTTAAATATCTGCAAGGCTGCTTGGTGGTTTGACTCATGCATCTTCTCTCCGTATATGTGGCCCTAAACTCGCAAAATTGCAGAACGTAATGTAAAAAGTAAATGTGATAACCACTGCCCTTTATTTTAACACATTTGTTAGTAGAGTATTAGTTAGTAGTATTGTTAATAGAGTTTAATAAACTTCTGCGTATGTTTTGTGTTTCTGGTGTTTCTAATGTAATATATAACTTTTCAAGCCCATTCTTCAGTCAGAAGTCATATATAAAAAAAAGATTGTTGAATTTCTAATGATGTAATAAATTATCCTTTTCCAGTCATCTTCTCATGAAAAGACACAATGTGGTGCACAGTGTTGAAGCCTTTGCAGGCTGGTGGAGATTAGCGACGTAGCATTAGCTTTTTTTGATGTTTTCTGATAGGCTTCAGTTAACTGTAAGTTAAACATCAACAATGTTCAGTTTGGCTGTGACTCTGTTGGACACCATTTATGCACTCATCAAGGCCAGACAAAACGCATTGTAAGAAGAAATCTGTCACATTGCAGCTGATTGGCAAACTCTTGTTTTTGTGTATCTCATCTTTGTTTTGCATCACATTTTCAGTATCGTATAAGTAGCATTTCAGGAACTCATGGTCACTGTACAGGCATAAAGACAATATGTAACAGCAAAAAATGCATGTTGATTTGATAGTGTATGCATGTCAAATATTGTTTGTTCATCTTCAACCTGTTGTGCGTTGAAACTGGCCACTCCCTTGCGCCCTTGTCTGTATGCTTCTGCTGTCTTGTTAAAACTCTCTATCTGTTGACATCTATGGAACACTGCCTCAGTTTGAAAGTCCTTGTATTCTGGATCTTCAGTATTCTGTAACTGATCTCCATCTGCCCTTAAATCTTGCTGGTTCCATCTCCATCTTGCTGTCTTCCATCTCAAGGAGAAATTTTCCTCTAAAGGAAAATATGTGCACAGGGGGCTGTTGGTTCCTTTTGTTTTGCTTTACAGTCACACATATTGACTCACCCTCTCTTTGCTTGGTGCTCTGCTTGTTTCATTACGTTGAAGGAAGGTTTCTGAAGCTTCTGAATATTTTTGATAGGCGCGTCTAACAAAATATGCAAAAACTGTTCGGCCTGCTCCAGAGAGTAACTACACAACAACAAGCATATGGTTGAGAGATTTCCTGTACTTTAGTGCCTTACAAAGTGACTTTTAGCATACTAATCACAAAATACCCCTGGAGTGATGCCTGTGGTCTAAATTCGGCGTCCTTAGGTTAGTAAGCAAGAATGAAATACAAAGACAGAGGAATGGAAGCAATAAATATTTAATAAATGAAAACCGTTACACTCTTATATGTTGGGAAGTGAGAATTAAACAATACAAGAACCAAGAAGCAGCTTAATAACTTGCTTTTTGCAGGGTTTGAACTTGTAACATAATGGTTGGCAGTTCTGAGCTTTAAGCCACATGTTGTCTTTAACGTATAAGGTATAAAATGACCTCAGGCTCTCTTGTATTCTTACTTGTGACCTTTTAAAATGTCCCTGAGAAAATGTCAGTCAATAGCGGGGAACATGAAGAGGAGCTGGTTCTCCTTCAGCTGTCCTTCTTATCCAGATCCCGCTGACTTGACCTGGACTAAAGCACAAACATCTTCCTTTTACAGTTGTAAGCAGTGACTGGCTGTGACTGCTTATGTAAGCATCAATGTTACCTTCTCCATGCTGTTCTGCATCACCTCTTCTTCATCCATGATGTTCCTCAGAGAGACAGGAGGACAGGACACACTCCAGTGATCCACAAAAGGAACTTCTTCATACAGACCAGGCTGGTCTCTCGACCCAGTTTCGCTTCCCTGTGATTTACCCCAGTAGATGGAATCTTGGTTACCATGGAGACACAAATAGTAAAAGGACAGACAAGAGAACAAACTTATTTCCAGTGTGAGTGTTTTATGTGTTTGTGTAATCACCAATGGTTTTTTTGATTAGTGAACAGAGAGAAAAACAAGAACTAGAAAAGATCATGAAAAGATCAACAGACCCTAATAAGATACTACACAAAATAAAGTTAATAAACAGGGTCTCTTACTCTCTGGCAGTAGCTGATAGGACAAAGCAGCCTGCTTGTGTTTCTCCTGCCAAACACAACAGACACTTGGTAAGTACAACAAGAAATCAGAATGGTAGGTTAATATACAAAATTTGTACAGATAAGATTATCAATATATGTTACTTACTTGGATAGTTTCTTTCCATTTCTGGTGAAGAAGTTTGGCCAAGTTCATGTCTATTTGCACTGTACAATCTCCTGATGAAACTTCACCTGGAGACATATGATGGACATTTAAATGTTTACTGTAAAAATTAAACTAGAGATACTGTTTTGTAAATCTTGTATCCTTGTGCAGACAGGACTCAAACCTGTCACTATGAATACACTATTATTTTACACCACAAGCATAAGCTCTAACCACTATGCCACAACTCCAACCGAGTTTAGTTTGATATGCTTTTTACTTTAACTTTGCTTACTTTGTATAGATTTATCTAGAACACCACGCGGACACTGATTCATTGATGAATAAAGTAAATGACTCATTGAATGATTGATGCATTAATTAGATTATTGGTTACCTGGACTGACTCCAACAGGTCCAAACAGCTCAATGAGCTGTAATGCAAGTTCAGTTGGAAGCTTTAGATCCAGGGTTTGAATGTCCATTGCTCCTGGCTTTCTTCTTTCATGGTCAGGTCTTCTTCTGTCCTTTTCATGTTTTATGCTCTCCTTCTCTCTGTATTCCATTTCTTCAACCTGATTCAGAAGTAATTGTGTTGCAGCCACCTCTGTTCTTATCTTTTCCTTCTCTCCTGCATCCTCCTGATTCCATCCACCCAATGCCCCCTCCAGGCCATGGAGAATTTGCTCGCTTTGTCCAAGTAATGTCTCTTCTTGGTTTGGACTGTGTTGATCTGTTTTATCTTGCTCTTCCTCATTAGCTGCTGGAACCTCCGGTTGTGTATTTGTGTTTTCTGCTGGTTCCTCTACAACAGAGATCTCAAATTTCTCCTTTATCATGTGTAAACCTCTATCAGAACCTTCAGCTTCACTTTGTGAACTTTGACCAGTGCTCCAATCATGATCAGCATGGCTCAGGTCACTAAGGTTAGTTTTTTGGAGATTGATGCTACTTGTTAAACTGTTGCTGGATTCTGCCACATTGTGCTCATCAGAGCAAGCAGCTCTGACTTGGTCAACATCTGAGTTTTTCACAGTTTGTTTATCATCAAACTCTTCTGCAGAAACCAAAGACTCCACATCAGCCTGCTGGTCATCATCTTTATTTAGCCATTCTCCTGAGTCTAGCAACAAATTAGTTGTCCAAACTTGATGGCACTTCTCACAAAGATCTTCCAGGATATCCATGGAAACATGTCTGAAATAGGGACAGTCATTCTCTTTCACCTGAGAACCTTTCTCATGGACCAAAGGGTAGCATAGTCCTTCTTCATTTGTTTTTGCAGACTGTTCCTCATTTGTTTTTGTACTGAAATGTAAAGAGTTACCCTTCAAAATGACTACAGCGTTACCAGTGAAATCAGATGCTGCTGCAGAATATTTCTGCTGGTTAATTTGCCAAAGCAGTGCAAAGTCCTGAGGGTGTGTTTGGGTGGAGGCAATGGAACATGACACCATTTGCAAGGAAGGTGTTACCCGTGGAGGTATAAAATCTAGGGGCAGATGTGAAATAACTGAAGATTGTAAGGAGGGTGAGGAAGGACTATGATTGGTGAAAGTAAGTGCCAATTTACAACATTTACCTATTCTTCGACTAAGCCCTCTTTGTCTCTCCAGACAGCTTTCATTTTCTACACCACTTCTTGAAAATTGAGCTTCATGGATGCTGGTGCTCATTCTGCATTTTTCCTCTGATGCTACAATCTCATCCTCTTTAACCTCAGCAGACACCTGACTGGACTGCTCAGTCTGTTCTTGTTTTGCTGGATTTAAAGAATTCAATGCATTATTTCTGTGACCAGTGGACTTCTGCACACAGTCAGAGCACTCAGCCCAGGCCATAGTCTCCAAGCTCCCCAACAATGGGGAATGATGAAGACTCATGACATTTGAAGGTGTTATATGGTGAATACTTGAAATTAAGGTTCCTTCTCCTTGTAGATCTACAAGTTTCTGAAACTCTACTTGATTAAGTTTTTTAGTACCAGATTGCTTGTCCTTTTCAGAAGAAACATTCTCTCCTTCAACCACAGCACTGCATTCCATGTTCTTCACAGGGGGATTCCTTGAATTCTTTTGTCTTCCTCGCTGGTGACCTTGGGATTCCATTGGCCAGTCCCCCACAAACTTCAAAAGCTCTGGCTGCACTACATTGTCCCCAGAAGGCTGATCTTCACATCCCTCATGCGTATCTTGCCCTAAGGACTCATTATTGGGATCAAAGTTTATAGGATAATCAGTGGCACTTGCTACCTGTTCATTTCTCTCATTTGCTTTGTCCTTCCTGACACGCTGACCAATGGACTCAGAAAATGCCACAGGTTGTTCCAGAAACTTCTCTTTTGTTGTCACTGCAAATTCTTCATTTGGCCTACTATGCAGACATCCCATTTTCTTCTCAGAGTCCACAAAGCAGGCATCTAGCTCCAGGTCCAACTGTTCTCCATTAAGCTGGTCAGACTTCAGCAACCCAGAACCTTCTAGAATGTTCTTACTAAACATGGGCTCCTTGGAACTAAATGATCTTATTTTGTATTCTTCACCAGTAGGAATGGTACTAATAGAGGACACAACAGGCACAGATGAGGAAGGATGTGCGATCAGTTTGCTTAACCCTAAGTCACTAGCAAGATCAGGATGACCACCAGGAGGTAAAAACTGCCTGAAGGGAATGAAAGAAATAAAGAGATCCATAATTTGTTTAAATTAATTAATAGCATGTCTTCTCTTAAAAACATAAATGAACATGAACGCAATGCATGTACTCACTGTGGTTGGCTAGCCTCAGTTTGAGCTAAATTCCTAATACTTGGCACAGGTTCGGGTCTTTGTGAATTCATGATGCTTTGGACAGAGACAAATCGGTTATACCTATCCAGCATGCGTCGGATCTTTTCTTTTGTTACTTGGTGCCTTGTACGCCTTCACAGAGGAGCAGAGAGAGAGTTTGTAAGGGTAATATTAAGGAATTGCAGACTTGGATTGAAGACATTCATTTTTGTTAATTTTAAAACTGTTCATATGGAAGCTAACTTTACATAATTTAGTTTTGGAGTAGTTTTCTATGGATTTTTGTTTGTCTTTGATAACATCTGTGGTCATCTAACATACTTCTCCAGCTCTCTGGGTTTGGTTTTCCACCAGGTATCTGGCTCACGAAATTGCACCTTATACTTGTGTTTTTGTGCCTAAGATAAAGAAAATCCTGTGATCAGCGCAGTGAACCTGTGTGAGCTACATAAACGTATTTGTAAAATGAAGTATGAAACATTCTACAGGTAATTCAAGAAATAAATATAATCTACATATACACTTGAAATATGAATTACAATCAATTATCTAGGAAATAATCACACAGCACATTTTTTACAAAGCAAATATAACATAAGATCATTGCTGTGCCAACACTGTGCATTAAGAGCTTATGCTTTATTATAAACTGCTCACCATGGCAACGTATGGTTTCATCTCCCAGCATTGCATATTGGTGTTGTCTATTATGATGGGTGTTTGCCTTTTCTTAAAAGCCTCTTTTGCTGAAATGATAAAAAACATTCCATGAAGATCAAGGTTATGCTGTGTATTCAATTCACAGTTAATCAATTTAACAAACAGTGCAATCATTGCAAAAACATTTGTTTGCTTTGTCTTGGGCTGAACAGGCCCTCTGTATAACTCACCTCTCTGGTGATTCCACTCGTGGGCTTCTCCTAGTAAATTTGGTTCATAATGATACTGTCCATTTCTGGTAAAATAATCATCAGTGCTCAAAATGACCCCTCCTGGGTTCTGATCCAACATCGAACTGGACAACAAAAGAAGAGAGAAACTTTACTCAAGAATATACCATTATTTGTATTATTAAAACATTTGCAGAATCTCAATTAGGCTATTATTAATTGTTAGAAATATTAACAAGAATTAACATGGCACAGTGTTTTTTACCTACTCATAATGCATTCCATGTAATTGAATTGAACATTTTAATTTTGAAGTAATCACGCCCTTAATTCTTATTATCACTAAGGAAGTCTACTTTGTCTATATAATGCTGTACATAATAAACATGAAAACCCATATGTGAGATGCGTGTTGTCTTGCTTACGTTGCCAGGGTGGTTTTGCCTGATCCAGGAGCCCCTCTAAGTAACACCAGCACTTGCCCCTCCATTTTAAGTCGGTTCTTGGGAGGCAAAGTCCATGACTTTGGTACAGTTGCAGAGGGCTTTAGAGGAGCTTCTCTGAAAGGTCTGTGAGCCAACCACTGAGCAGCAGATATGGGGTTGGTGTTCCAGGGTGTGGTATTAGGAACAACAGGGGTAATAAAGACCGGCTCACTACGGGAATGGAATTCAGCAGCCTGAGGGTTCCAGAACATGGTGGGTGCGCTGAGTGCTTCATTATGCTGATCTACTGCAGACACCTTCGTGTGGTTATGAAGTTGAGGTCTGCAATAGACCTGAAAAGGGGGCTGTGACTCAGTAGAACCAACCTCCCCTGTTAGGTGACTAAAGTCAAGAGATATGCTTTTCTGCTCTGGGATATAAACGCCACCAAAACTCAGTCCACTTACTGGTGAACCACAGGCCTCACTCTGCCTGGGGCTAAAGTAGGAGGTTGGTTCAGGCACTTGGCCCTCCTCATTTAACTGCTCAAGCTCTGATAGGGTTTGTGGAGCAGGAAACTGAGTCTGGGATGTACGAGGCAGAGAGGAGAGAGGGATTGACTGAGATGGAGGGGGCAGAGCAGAGAGAGGTATGAATGACATAAGAGGTTGAGAGCTAGCTTGTGTTTGCTGTAATGTAGAAGCTTCAAGTTCTTGATCTAGGAGTTTATCAAACTCTTCAGTGAGGTGGGTTTCATCAGGGCCGATCTCCAGCTGAGATGCAGGCTGGTTTGAACAGGCAAAGCTCTGCGTGGTCTCACTGTGGCTCACATGAGGAGAGGCTAAGGCTGTTTCCTCAGCAGCATTTGACAGCTCCAAAAGACAATCCATTGCATTGTCCACTAAAAAAAAACATTGAATGGGGTGAAAACATTTCAGTGTATTTAAGAAATTTACAATTGCCTAAAATGAACCTGGGTAATGTAATACAATACATGTGTGACCATGTAATTTTACAAATATGTAGTGTATTTATGCCATATCTCAAAAATAACTATCATATTTGGATAAGCATAATGCAAAACACTTTCAAAACACACGTGGATATTGTATATCTACTGCAGGCATAAACAAGTCAACAGTTACTGTTTGTGTCTCAACTTAACTTACTATAAACGTAACCCGTTACTCGTAATGTACATCTAATCTCGTTAACCTGTATCTTATTAACAATTAATGGTCGCTCACACCTCACCTTTAAAATCCGCCTCCGACAGCACCATGTAAATAACTTCAGGATCCAGATGGGAAAACATTTCCTGCATGTTTTGGATGACTTCGTCTCGGCTTTGAGATCCGGACTGACCACCGCTGGACAGCGTGGACCCCCTGTTAAGCCCCCATGATGGGTCCGACAGGGTCACAGCTGATCCATCTGTTGTGCGTGCGCGACTCCCGGGACCGCTGCCGCACTCTCCCCCGGGATGCGGACTTTGGGACGGTCCGTTTTTCTTTTTCTTTCGCATTTTTCTGTTCCCCGTTTACATATTATTAACGATTAATGTACTATTTACTAGCACAGGAAGCGAACGCAGAGGAAA
>JBAJNP010007705.1:0-21932 GCA_036877545.1 Yasuhikotakia modesta | reverse complement strand
ATGTTGTGATGCTGTTCTGTGTTAGCTGAGCAGAAGCTCTAATGCACGCAGACGCACAACTTTACATAACTGATGGTCACTGTAGAATTAACTAACCGTTAAAACCAATAATGTCTCTGACAGCGCAAGAAATGGAAGGTCGCAGGGGAAGGACTCTGTTCTCTGTCAGGAGAGCATAATCGACGCTGACAGAGGTATCATTTCACTGAAATATCTCGCCCCCTCGCTCTCTCTCTCTCTTTCTCACTCACTCTCTCATGCATGCATAATATGACTTCATAAAAGAGGGGTGACATGAAACAGCACACGTTTGATTGGCAATTCAGCGACTGCCACACTCAAGATTTATTTAATGCAGAGAAAGCTTTTTTCATATAGATGATAATATAACATAATTCTATTTACACTTACTGCACGACGGAACTCGGATGGCATTTTGATGACATGTTATTTCATCTCGGAATAAAATAACAACTTTTTGTTGCCATTGGCAAATATGGAAAGTTGCGCAGACAGACGCCCGTTCTCTCAAACGGCCAAAATTCTGCTTTTATGAAAAGGAATAAGAATTGGAAATTATTATGAAAGCTGCATAGAATCCAAACACTGTTTTTTTGGTAATATTCAGGAAAATATGCTTCAGTTTAGATGATGGACTCCTGACAACATTCATGTTTTACGTCCTTTTCCTGAATTACATTTACATGTTTTCATTTGTCAGATGTTTTCATCCAAAGAGACTTACAGTGAATGTAAGGAGTACATTTGCATCAGTACTTGTGTTCCCTGCGACCGAACCCACAACCTTTGTGCTGCTAACGCGATGCTGTACCAGCTGAGCTACAGAACAAAGGCACAAACATTTTGAGATTTGTCGTGTTAAGAAGTTTGAATGGCAGAGGGGGTAGTTTTGAGTCCACTAAACATTACTGTAGCACTTTCCAAAAATCATTTCTGTATCATGATAAATTGTATAATGTTTTGTTTTGTATCTACATTAAATCGCTCCTCCAGCGTCCCTTTTGTCCCGGTCTGGGTGTTTTCCTGCCTTTATATTTTAATTTTTACAAACTTCTTTTAACGTTCATGTTTCTCCATCAATATTTACTAGAAAGAAAACATTTTTACCTCCGCTTGGCTTTTAGCCTCGCTGTAACCTTCACAGATGTATTACTGACACCGCTAATGCATTTCAACAGCAGTGCAACTTCTTTCTCTTTCTTATTTTACAGAGTGAAGATAAAATTGAACTGAAGCCTGCGAGAGCATCGGATGGTCACCTCTGCTCAGCCTGACCAGTGTCCAGAGAACTGGGTCCATCTGCAGAGCATGACAGGGTCTTAATTAAAGTGTCATTTGAAACAGAGGAACCACAGGCGGGCGGCGAACGGGTCATTCTGTGTGTTAATAGGAATTAAGACTCAAGGACGGATGATAAGTAGAAATGGACATTACCAGTCATGTATGCAAAGGAGAGAGAGGGCGAGGAAGGACAGAAGATTGGAGAGGAGGGGTAATGCGAATGAAAAGAGATGAAATGAGGGGAAACGGAAGGACAGGGGGAATTCATGTAAAGGTGAGCTTGAGGCGAATTCACACACTCATGTACTGTACACACAAAAAGCTTGTGTAGGACAACTGAACGTTCAGCAGAAGGAAAAGATGGACAAAACATCACTTACTGAAACACCTTCACCTCCTTCATCAATGAGCTGTCATTCCCTTCAGGAATGAGTATGTCAATGTTTCTAAAGGAATCTGTATAAAATTTTGTATAAAACAATAAGTCTGACTTTGAATCATTATGATTTTATTTGGATATTTGTGTGGCAATTAAGCAGGGCATATTTAAACTCCTCCCTATATCTCAGTAGCTTTACGCTAAAATTAAAATATAGAATTAAAGTTGTAAAGTGTTTTGGTGCTGTAGGAATACAGTGTGGATGGATTTGTTGTGCTGAATTTAATTTATGCTGAATTTAATGGGTTTGGATAGGATAGTTTCATTACTGTGTTACGGTAATGAGAATGAAACACTTCTGCATATGACGGTAATGAGAATTTGGGGGCTGCTGGTGGGAAATAAACTTTATTGTCTTAAATGTTGCAATGCAAAAAATCTTAATGACCCAAAAAGGCAAAGCATGATGTCTTATTTTCTTTTATACTGTGTGGATAGAGTTGTAGGCTTTTCTGTGTGAGTCTGAGCCAAACTGATACTGGCAACTCAACCTAGTTTTTGTATACAAAATATGTATTTATATATCATATATAGCTTATACATATTTACATATGCTTGTGGTTTTTGATGGTTATGGTCACATTATGCATGTTTTTGGAGGCTAAGAAGACCCAAAAAAGCTCTCAAACTCTCGTTCTAGCGTTCTAGTGTTCCCTCCTTTAATAATAAGCAACTTTAAAACCTACGTGACCTTTCTGATCAAAGCGTAACACTGTATCTTTCTGTTCTGCCCTTTATCTTTGTTCTCAACTGATTCCCCTACTGCGGTCACACACACACACACACACACACACACACACACACACACACAAAGCAACATTAATCAAGTTTTCACCCACAGCCAGTCTGTTCTGCAGGTGTATTAACAGAATGTTACACCAACAGCTATTTGACATTAATAGTCTTGTATGTTTCCCGCAGGATAAGAGGGAAGGATCGAGTGATGAGGGGGAAGAGAGATGGAAAATCTTAAGTGGTGGCAATTGCTCGGGCCAGGCTGATGCCTCCGGGGCAGCAGAGCTCTGTGATGTGCCTGAGGTGAAAGCTCTCAGAGTGGGCCTGACACTCTCCAGCCGGTGCTCAGAACCCTCGGGCCTTAAGCAGCAGGAAACCTCAGATCTTCAGCAGGACTGAAGTGGGATTGCTGGAACGGGTCTGAAGAAGAGGAGAGAAACAGATCATGACAGGAGCCAGAGAACGCTACACTTTGTTCGTGGGTTAAAAATAGTCAATATTCATGCTCTGATCTGGTGACATTAATACAGTCCAAACGTCCAAAAATGTTTTTATTATTGTGCAAATAATGTTTATTGTTCTCAGTATTACAACTGATAAAAAAAACATATTTTTAAGTAGCCAGTCACATCCAGTTTATATCACAACTATGAACAAAGTGGTGCTGAGGGAGGGGCATTCTCATGCTAAAGATTGTTATTGGAGGATATGATTAAGTGCAGTATGAGTCTTCAATGTTCTTGCTCTGTTTTCCTGGAAGAGAAACGGTGTAAATTTAAACATGTTTATTTGCTGAAAATGTTGTCAACTTTAGGAAAACACTAGCGAGTATATATATATATAAATCCACATGAACATCAGATGTTAGTGTAGCATGTTTTTCAGTATTCACTTCCTAGAGAGCATGCATGCCGAATGTTTGAGCTTTTGTGTTTTGAGGTTTTACTCTATCTGCACGGCAGCAGGTGTAGCACACACACCGCAGCTCGCCAGCTGTCATCTCACACGAGAAACGCACATCGTTTGAAGTGTGGAGGCTTGTGTTTGTCTTCAGGTTTTTTCTGTTGCTTATGCTGTCCTTTTCCCTAAGCCCATCAGAACCGTCACTTGATGTTAACACTGACTACCTGAATCCAACGGAGGTCTTTCCCTGCCTCCACACACACCTTAAAACACACATACAGTCCTTTGAAAACTCTGCAAACAACACAGTATATTTATACATTTGCCTGGTTGACTTTTGATAAATAATGTATCGTTGTGGAAGATCTTGCAGCGACATGAAATGTTCTGAATCTCTGACTGATTTACAGATAGTTGACCCAACATTTTTTCACCTGTCTTAGAACTTGACAAACCTGGTCCCTGTCTGCTCTCATTGTACAGATGAAAGCTGTGAAACTTCTTCTTTGATCTTTTGCAGAGGTAAGAAAGTCATGCAGGAACAACATAAGGGTGAGTAAACATTAAACCAAGTCAGTTGGGCAGTTAAAACTAGCCAACAAAGGTACCTGTATAGTTTAATTCACATGCATGTACGGGTTTCAGAGGGCTGTGTTTTCACACTGTGTGACTGTACATGTAAATGAAGTGAAGTGAGTCCCAGATGTAAACGTGAATGTGGTTTTATTAATTCAGTTTCATAGCTGAAGAGCGTGTTTACCCGAGCAGAAATACCTGCTGCTAATACAATGTCTGTCCCTGAAACAGTTGTAATGTCGTCTCCAGGGAACGTGTGTTGTCTTCACACACTGTCTGCCAGGTTCCAGCTTTTGGAACAATCCAGAAGAAGCCTGATGACACAAAAGTGCAGAGAGATTTTTGATTGGCTGAGGAGTCAGTCGTACAGTTGCAGTCACTTTGTTAACCTGGTGAAGGGAAAGTAGAAAATAAGTTAAACACTTTGACGTGAATGAAATCAAGGCTGAGAGTTTGAATGAGTCGGACTGTCCTATGTTCAAAGATTTATTTTCTCAGCATTGCTTTGGTGTTTGTCCACAGGGTTTGATTGTACACAAAAGATACACAACAATACAAACATTCTTAATTAAACTCTTAATCTGTGTTTTTAGTTTCTAAGCATATTTTAAGCATTTTTCTCATTTATGTGTTTTCAGAGAATTAACTTGTTTGCTTCCCCCATTGGCAAATTATAGTGTATATATTGTATTATTATATTTTTAAAGCGACTATATTTTAAACTATGCTTATAACAAGAATTTTCCAGTGTGTTGAGGGATATAAATTACATGTCTTTGTACTTTATCTTATAATGTATATATCACTCATTATCCTAAATCTAGCCTCTGAATAAACGCATTATGATTTAAAGGTTGCATGCATTGTTTTATGCAGATATTTGCTCTGAAATATTTGACTTCATGAATAAACCTTGATGCATTTGACGATAAGTTGAGTCAGAAAACTGTGTGTCACCAACATTTCTGCTGCTCAGCCTGGACATTTTTCTCTTGTGATTGGCCCCCACTGACATGTGTTATTTTTGGGGCCAGTCCAGTGGTTTTAAAACCAGTTTGATTCCTCGAGTGTCTTTTGTGTGTATTGAAGATGTCCTTCTGTTAATGTACAGTCTCGGTTTGATAGGAAAGCAATGGAATTTCGTGAGGCTTTAGAAACAGAATGAATAAAACATAGACCAGCCTCGCGTTTGATTGCTATGAGGCACGATGTCTGTGCGGGAATGTGTGTGTGTGTGTGTGTAAATGTGTCTGTGCAGGAATGTGTGTAAATGTGTGTGTGTCTTTGTTTGTGTGAATATGTGTGTGTGCGCGAATGTGTTTGTGTCTGTGTGTGTGTGTGAGAATGTGTGTGTTAATGTGTCTGTGCGGGAATGTGTATGTGTGTGTGTCTGTATGTGTGTGTGTCTGTGTGGGAATGTCTGTGTGTGCATTAGAGCTCAAATGTATGCAGATTTCAAGCTGCTCTTCTTTGCCGCCCCTCAATTTTTCCTTGTAATCATGTTATCAGTGCAAAAGAAAGGATTGCAGGAGAGTAATAAAGAGAATCAGTCAGTTATCTGGACGCCTCGATGCAGATGTGAGGTGTGTGTGATCTGCTGTTATTTGCTTCGGAGACAATATACTTTCACTTCTTGTAAATGCGACCAACTTTAAAAGAGCATCAAACCTAAGCTGGATGATTATTTATAATATAAATTTCCAAGTCTTTTAGTCTTCAAATGTTTCATGATGCCGTAGAGGAACAATTTAGGGTTTATGGTTCTATGGTACACCTCATTTGCATATAACAGTGTCATTCAGTGGTGATCAATTCAGCCATCAGAAGTCAATCAATAAGAGATCAATCTCTCATCGCCTCACGCTGACAGATACGGCGGCTTTATGGCGTCTTACAGCCCGTCGGGGGGTGTTTTCATGTTTGGGAAATGTTTTTATGATGGGTTAATGACGCGAGGGCTTTAATGGCAGTGATTAGAGAAACTGTAATTGGCTTTACCTTCTGGCTGACAGTTAGAGTCCCTTCCAGCCTCCCCTTGTGAAAAATAATCCCTGGTGTTGAAGGTAACAGCCACACACTCGCTGCATGCTACAGTCTGTATTGATTTCAAATAGTGTCATGAAAGAATCTGTCAACAGTGTCGATATGGGTGAGAAACTCTAGATTTGTCCTTTAGTATGACCCGTGTTTGTGTGTGTGTTTGTGTGCCTCAGCGTTGCTTTTCATCTCAATTTTGTGAACAGACAGTAATTTCAAAAACTGTTCTTGGGACCAGACAGCGTGTTCGGCTCACCCTACCAATACAAAGCAGGAACGCGAGAGAGTTGGGCGGGTACTAAATGAGATGGAAAGAGAAAAAGAGGGAAAAAGAGTTTGATGGATCAAGTGTCCTCTGTTAAAATGTAGCGACCCCACCTGCCAACTAAAGCGTTCAGGGTGATCCATCACCCCACACAACTCCAGAACTCTCCTCTTATCGCTAATGCTCTGACTCTTTCTCTCTTTCCCTCATCCCTCACTTACAAACCTTCACTCCATCCTTTTACCTCAGAGATAGAGATGGAGACACTGTTACTAACTGTCGTCAAGTACCCGTTTCCCAGGCGACAGGTGACCGAACATGGAAAAGGTGGCTGTGTGGATGTTAGGCCACAGGGTCACTGGCTGTGGTGTTATTCTCATTATCTAAACAAACTGATCTCTTGTTCAGACACTCTTTTACTCTTTGTCTTTATAGGGACTCTAAAGTGTCTGGCATCTTGGAACATGGTGAGTGTTTGTTTTACTTGGTTCTTTAAACATTAATGCACCTGGTAGATGCTTTAAAGGCAACTTGAGTTACATTCAAGTTATACATTTTGTTAGCGCTACCTGAGCTACAGTTTGAGTAGTTTAAACAGAAATAAAAATGACATTATTTGTTACTCATATGATATTCTGGTTAGTCTAATTGATAAATCCCTCAGATTCACAATTTATGACTGGATCTGCTATTTCATTGAAAATATTTCGCTCAAACAAATTGTTTTCTCTTCTTCCAACAGAGCGAGTGCAGATGTCAAGGCTGTTGTCACCCTCTCCATCCATCTTTCATTTAAACGCCTCTTTTCATAATCCAGTCCATTCCTGAAGAATGAAATTAAATCCAACCTTGAATTTTTGTTGTCCAATATCCTGTTACTCAAAAATATGCCACATTACAGAAGCAAACTGGTTTGCAAATGCGGTTTAACATTCTTTAAACAGTGGCTTACGTACTTATCTACACAGAAAAAGCAAAAGCAGTTCAGGTTTTAGCTCAGGCTATATATCAGTTAAAGCAATGTTTCCACCCTGTCACCCTGTGCCTTCAACCCTGTGTGGAAAAGCAGGACACACAATCTCATGTGATTTGGCAAAAACAGAATGCAACAGAGCTCCCGGGATCCTGTATAATTCTTTTCCCAGGTAGTTTATCTGTCACGGAGAAACCAGAATGTTTCCTTTAGACCATAAATTTAATCTGTTGCTGTTATCCGGGTGAAACTATGCAATACGGTTGAATTTATCTGATAAAGGAGTACAGAAAGGTCTCATATCTTTTCCTTACTTCTCCTTTCTCACTATAAATATATTTTCAGCAATCTGTTCGCTCTCTAACCCATGGGTTCCTCGCATTTTTTGTTCTGTTCCATTTTTTAGGTTCCACAATTATTGCTGTCCCACAACACAACGTGAGCACAAGTAGCTACCAGGGAACATCTGCAAATGTTCTCTCAAAAACACACCTGCAGTAACGTGCAAGTATAAATGTTATTCTCCTAAGTAGTTAGTGGAAGGTTTTAATGTTATTAAATGAAAAAATGTTTGGATGACGTTCTTTTAACCATAGAAAAATGTTAATGAAGGTTTCCAAACTTTATATACAGCTATTCTGTTACATTATGGAAACTTTCTTACAACCTAAAACTGTTATCTGGGTATTTACACCTTATATTTGACTATTCACTCAATTTTGTTGTCATTAAATCTCAAGTAAATGTTCCATTCCCACAAATGACACGTGTGAAAATTCATGTGTTTGCAGACGGTCTGATTTTTGCACAAGCACAGCCTGTGTGCTGCGTTGCACATGGAGGTGCAACTCAGGGGTAAGATGAGGAAAAAGAGGCGCACCAGCCTACAGAAAACCCAGATACCTCCTTTGAGACTCGGCGGCCAAGTGGAGGTCACGGCTGTATTATGCAGATCCGGGTGCCTGCGTATGATAGCCACGTACAAACATCACACCTTCCTGTTGAATAATGATCTACTCTTCAGTATTACAATTCACACATTACATTTCTGAGACTCTAAGCATTCCGGATCAGGAACCAGTTCCTCCGAGATGCTGAATTTAAAAACCTGGCTTGTGTTTCTTCCTCTTTTCTGATTCAGCATTCACAGCGCCGGGTATCAGCAATACGGTTGACATCCACCAGGGATTAAAGCCAATCTAACCTGCAGTCATACAGAGTGAAATTTGCCCAATGAATTCTCCACCCCAGCCCGGTCTCCACAACTGTCTCCCTCATTGTTTAACAGTGTGATTATGCCTGACAGGAGAGATGGGAGTAATGAGGTTTCATGACGTTTTAAATATACATTTGGAAGTCAAATGTTTGGACGACTCACACTGGGTGAAGATTGGATTCCCAAGTAGATCTGACTCCATTTCCTGTTAATATATAGTTTTTTGTTCTCTCTGTGGTCCTTCAGCTCTGCATGCTAACTCAGTAAAATGAGCCAAGCGTGTTATTGAGGAACGCCGGAATTATGGGAAATATCTCTACATTTGTCTGTGCAGGTCAGAAGCTGAAACTGGGATTTGAGGTTTGGATGATGTTGAACCAGTTTTGTTGGAACATGGTCAGTCCTATGAGAGCAGATTATGAAGTGAAATTAACAGTGATTTCACAAATTCTAGATTTGAAAACAAATTTCCATAAACTGAACGTATTTTCTCTGTTTCCTAGCAGTGGACTGATTATATACGCCAGCTAACAGGGAACATTCTCAGAACGTTAGCTAACATACCTTAAAAGCCCTGTTGTAATGTCATATCATGTTATATTTCAGATCTGTCAATAACTGTATATATATGTCAATAGCTATTCTGAAAACATCTTAATCTCGCTAATCTTGCTGTTTGCAATAGCTTGAACGAATGAATGCTTGTTCATCCAGAGTAGCTAACTCATGTAAACATCAGCCATAATCTGTTCATGATCTGCTCATTGCTGCACTGACAGAGCAAACTAATACCAGCTGAGATGAAAATAATGCTGATGAACTGAGAAGATTCTAGTACTTTTAAATGAGGTGCGGATGAAAAGAGCATTAACCCCAATTAGTCAAGCGTCTGTCTTCTGATTAAGTGATTGTTGTAATGAAGCCAGAAATCATAACGTGGCTTAATGAAATTCTCTTGTTTTCTTTCCACCAGGAATAAACTGCCTTAACCAGCCAATGAAAGGTGGTTATCTGGTCTGCTAGCCCGTTTAGCTGGTTTTGGAGGTGTGGTGGCCATGGTGATCATACTAGGGGACCAGCTGAACACACCAGCTTTGATAGACCACAGGACAAGTTAAAAACAAATAGGCCAGACTGGGAAACATCTGAAGACCAGCTGGGCCAGACTTGAAGACCAGCTGGGCCAGACTGGAAGATCAGCTAAAGACCAGCTAAGCCACACTTGGAGACCTGCTAAAGACCAGATGTTTATTGTCAGAATGCTGAGGAAATGGAGCAGCGGCTTCAAAATGAAGACTGTTGGACTTTGCAAAGCCAGAGTTTTTCTATAATACATCCACTCCTCTCAGTCTCTCATCTTTTCTTTCACACTCATACAGTCTCAGTGAAAAGTCCCTGAAAGATTTAAAAAATCCCTTGAGTATACCAGCACACACACAAACACACACACCCATACAAGCAGCAGTCGATGGAGGTTATGGGTTTCTATAGCCTATAGTAGCTTCTGACAGTTTTTGTGTGTAAATATGTGTGTGTGTGTGTGTGTGTGCACAATACATAAAGACAAAGACCAGTGAAAAATGGTGGCTATGAGTTATTCCCTGGACTCTTATTATCTCAGTGTGTGCTGTGACTAAGAGAGGTTGAAGTGCTATATGGTGCAAAGTTATGGGGCTCTCATCTTATACCAGTTATACCAGTATGTGTTTGTTTTGTGATTGTTACATGAGGCCATGAAGTTATTCTTTGGTGAATCCTTATATTTAATTCTTTACAAAACTCCTGTTCTCTTCAGCATCTACTGCACATTCAAGATCTTGGATTCAAAGACTGTCAACTTGAAACTGTACAAGAGAAATGATAGGTGTAAATTGTTGTTATTTTGTCTTGTGAAAAAGAGCAGCTACAAAAAATAACATCAGAAAAAATAACAGCATACAGGTTTGGAATGACACAAGGTTTGAGAGAATAATTGCAGAATATTCATTTTTTTGGGTGAACTAATCTTTAAAGTTCGCTTGGTGTGGAGAGAAGGAGTCTGAACACTGTGGCATTAAAATTGTTCCACAAAGACGAATCTGTCAGGAAGTTACAGCTTGGCAGCTTTTAGCTGTAGAAAGCCATCAAGCCAAGACATGGAACACAGATTGGGGGTAAAAATAAGAAAGAAAAGTTCATGCTTGGAAACGGAATAACTCTAGGAAAAAGTGTCAAAACAAAAATATATTACTTCAAACTTAAATAATCAAAATGTTAGGAAAAAGCTTTGAAACAGTGTTGTGTAGTTTGCATGTGTAGTTCCACCTTATGTTTGACTGCTTTTGATATGTGTCTGCTAAATGCCTAAGTGTAATGTTTTTGTCACTCAGTGGAAACATTAAAGAAACGTTCTTGCTGCCTCTTCTTTCACTAGCAGTTAAATTTTGCAGTGTTCTTTGCTGAAGAACATTGTTTTCTCAGCTAACAAATAAGGTAAATAAAATTTTACTGTTGCAAATGTGGTTACATATTTATCTACTGTGACAGGCATTTGGAAATAACATTTGCTTGGTGATATTTTGTTTTGTGTTTTCTCAACAAGCAAATTAAAGCAATAAGCCACTCAACAGCGTACATTGCAGTGAGTTTGGCACGGTTAAGGGGTGTTGTCACACAATGGGAGGCAGTGTGGTGAAATCATCTCCTCCAAATAATATAGCTCATTAACTTAACCGTAGTCTTTATACAGTTACCAAGCAACATACTAGGTTTGCATACTGATGTAGAATTTAACTAATGTGTAGTCATAGGTGTGCAGCTTTTCAACTGCATTCAAAATGACTGATTCAATTATAATTTTGAGGCAGAGCTATAAATATTGAGAAAGAAATAAAAAACAGGGTAATAGATTTAGTCTAAATTACTATAAACGTTTACCCCAAATGCAACAAACCACATCACCAGTTTACAGGGAACATTCTTTTTTTAACCAAGCGCTAAGATTACTACAGTGTGCCTGAAAATCATATTTTTTCCAGGACAGTCAAAATAACATTTTTGTTAGCTAATGAAAATGTTACGTAAACATTCTTACAACTGAAAATTGTTAGTTGGGTCTGAGAGCATTAACATCAATGGTCGTGCTGTAGCTGCCATTATGTGTTGACATTAGCACGTGTGAACTGTCACAACACTGACACTCAGGAACTAACGGTTCCTATATTGCTGTGATAAGATTTGACGCTTCCCCACAGCACTCTGACAGCAGCACAGACCAGTGCGTTGGGATGAAGAGTTGATGTGAGCTCTGACAGTCTGTGATTCCAGCTCACACAGTTCAATTACACTTTACGACTGAAGCAGGGCCGGGCAAACCTTCAAATTTAAGAACTGATTCTTAAGCTTCTAAAAATCAAATTGGAAAGTTTTGTGTCAAAACATTAAAGTTCCTGTGCTGATTAGGCTCAAAACTAATTTCAGAAATATCAAAACAATTTACACAGCTGTCAAAACACACTTTTTACTAAGCGGCAGAAAATGTGCAAAATAAAATAAACACAGACAGTGAATTTGAAAGTCATACTTTATTTCATTCTGAGAGGTGCACAGACCTGAACCTCAGTGGTACTGCTGGTCTCTCGGTTTGGTTCCGGTCTCGTCCCGTTCTGATGACATATGCTGTGGCCCAAATCAGATGGATACAGCCTTGCTCCAGATGGGCAGTGTTTCGTTGACTGTGTCCGACTGTCTTCACTGCACTGTAATCAAGTTAAAGATAGAGAGAGAGAGATGGAGAGAGGCAGGAAAAAAGAAAAGCAGGGCTAAGCGATTGAATCTAGAAAGATAGATGGAAATATTTAAAGGAAGAGAGAGGGGAGGGATGAGGGAGGGCGAGAGAAGAACACAACTTATTTTACTTTGAGAGAACGTAATCTATCTGTCTCTTGTTTACCTGTGCGATTTCAGTCTCTCGGGTGCCTTTATTTCGTTCAAGCTCGTATTGTCTTTTATTAATCTATTGCGTTGGTGCAGCAAGATATTGGTTTGAGATGATGATGTTATTATATCTGTGTGTGCGGGTGTGTGCAACAGACTGCATGATTTACTCCCACCACATTTGCATTCTGCATGCCTCGATTTTCCTACCAAGAACTATATGTGTGTGTGTGTGTGTGTGTGTGTCTTCATAAATGTGTGTGTGTGTGTCTTCATAAATGTGTGTGTGTGTGTGTCTTCATAAATGTGTGTGTGTGTGTCTTCATAAATGTGTGTGTGTGTGTGTCTTTATAAATGTGTGTGTGTGTCTTCATAAATGTGTGTGTGTGTGTCTTCATAAATGTGTGTGTGTGTGTGTGTCTTTATAAATGTGTGTGTGTGTCTTCATAAATGTGTGTGTGTGTCTTCATAAATGTGTGTGTGTGTGTCTTCATAAATGTGTGTGTGTGTGTGTGTCTTCATAAATGTGTGTGTGTGTATCTTCATAAATGTGTGTGTGTCTTCATAAATGTGTGTGTGTCTTCATAAATGTCAAAGGCCTTCTTCAAGTGTGTGTATGTATTGCCTGGAGAAAGCTCTCTGATCTGAATCCACTTTGATTACAGCACTTAAGTTTCCACAGGTGAATAGTCACATAAGAGGCTTATTTATGGTCTGATTGTAGCTTAATAAAAGATGTTGAAACGTGTCGCTAAACGCCTGCGTGTAACGATGCGTGATGCTGCAGATGCGTGATGCTGCAGATGCGTGAAGGTGAAACAAGCTTCAGCCAATGATGACGTGAAAATGACGTTTAATCGTATGCAAAATAACAAAGACGTACATATGTATGTTATGAAACGCCTTAGAAACGTCGACTGAATAACATGTAATGCATTAAAGTACATCTCACGTTAACATTTATGTGCTTGACAGGCGCGTTTATTATTTTACGGCATTAACAGGAAGTTACGATTGACTTCACCGCAGGGGGCGTGGCTTGGTTTGAAAAGTGGGCGTTTCCAAACGCATCAAAGGGGAGTGGCTAACGTCCCTGGCTTTTATAAAAAGGTAAATAATCGCGCGATAAATCACTTTGGATTAGATTAAACCCTGCAATATATCTTAAAAATGTAGATTATTTCGTTTATATGGCGCCTTTAAAGCGTCAGCTAGGTGACAGAGTTGGGATTCAGTGGTTTAATAGTTTAGTTGTCGCACACATTGAACGACAAACAAATTATTCGTCGTGAATATTTAATGTTTATGTCTGTCGGACCGGATGCGCTTTAAATCGCGCGACTCTATTGCCAATAAAGCTGTAAAGGTGCGAGACACCTGCAGCTGTATTGCGCATGCGCGGTGTAACGCGCGGGACGCTCACCTGGTTAAAACACAATCCAGGTAAGCGATGCTGTTTGACTGTATAATGTATATTTTTAAGCGTTTGTATCAAACTCACCTTCGCTTTCTGTGTTAATGTCTTTGTTTATGCAGTTTGTGCGTTTGTTTGTTTACAGTCTTTAATGCAAGATCAAGTTTTGTTTGCGTTAATGACAAACTTTCTGTGCATTATCTTCTGTTTGATATATTACTTAGACTATATGCTTGTAGCAAAATAAGATAGTGTACAAATTATGGTAAATTGCTGGTAAAGTAAAGGTAGTTAAGACACGGACCTGTCAGCCCACCTAGATCAAGTTAGGGGAGGGTTAGTCCAGTCTGTATAATACTAGTCAAAGATATGGTTAACATATGCCACACACTGTATGTGTATATATATGTGTATATATATACACGGCTCTGAATCTACTATAACAATGTTGAATGTACGTTATCTGTCTGGTTATGCTCACAACCACTAACTGTAATGAAAATGGTTTTTCCCTCTTATCTCTCCTTTTTCCGGTTCATGGCTTTGGCTTTCTGTTTAAACCTTTCAGAGTGTGTTGGAGTGATAAAACGCATGTTTATTTTCATCTTGTTCAGATTTAAATTTTGTTTAGGTTTCAGGTTTTATTGCATTTTGTTTATCAGTGGCCAGAGAAGTTTATTCAACCTAAAATTAAACTTTAATCCTCAAAGCTTTAGTAAGAATATTTTTAAAACCAGTTCCTAAAGTTACAGAAATACAGTGCAATAATAGCGATACTTAAAACTTAAACATTCAAAAACAAGCAAAGACAAAAATCATAGTAGATATCATACTTATGATATTACCATATAGATAATGTTTAAGTATATATCTTTATTATTGCCATGTATCTGTTTACGGTCTGTCCCAGTTGAAATTTTACAGTTAAGGAGTGTGTGTATGTGTGAATTGCCAACACCCTGGCTGGTTGTTTATTTTGCACTGTATATGGAAACCGATCCAATATTTTGGCACTTAAAACACAAGTGAAACAGATGTTTTCGCACATGAGATCCACTGATTAAATTAGTGGATCTCCAATCGTGTATTTTAAAGGAAAACATGATTAGAACTGTATAACACGTCTCTGTTTCATTTAGCAAGATTGTTTCAGTTTGGTGTTGCACTTAATATCAAGATTTCTGTCATCCAAGACAATTTAAATGTTACATCGCTGCGCTGACTTGGTTGGATTTTTTTCCGGAACGGCATCATTATGGCAGGAGAAATTTATTTCATAAAGAGCAACAGCTATAGTGCTAATACAAAACTAATTCAAAAGAACTCTGCTGAAATATCAACCCCCGTCATCGCAGAGATCTGTCTTTATAAATGGACAGAAATAATGAAACATCTGACAGTCTAACAAAAGTGCAATTTTGTTTTGCAAGATGGAGGATGTCGGGGTAGCGCAATATTTACAGAGTTGGTGTCAAGCGTAATGCCAAGCTTACATAATGAAATTCTCATATGTTGCAGTGCTTGTTAAAAGTCGTGGTTATTTAAAGAAACTTTATAGAAATCGGAGTGTGGCAGGGTAATTGGAAAGTCAGGAAAATAGCTTTGGTTTTATCACACGGCTAATCATTATTTTTGAAGAAAGGAGGTGTACAGTATTAAAGAAGGGTAGCTGTTAGCATTTTCATTTCATTGGCGCTAGCATGGCTGTGTTAACCCTGTCATCTTTGCTTATTGGCAATCAGACAGACCCAGGCTATTGTAAACCTGAGCAGATTTTTTTTAAAAATGTGATTCCTTTAATAAACTAATCACGAAATTCACAATATACATGCCCTAGCTATTGTTTTCAGGTTTTGAAACTGTTAAACTGTTAAGTTATGGCTGGTTTCCATTAGTAAACCCCTAATGGTAGGTCCTGTAACTACACAATTTATGTTCAAATGTAGTAGCTGTGTATTGTAATAAAAATATATTTAATGGCACAAACCTATAAGTCACAAATATTTCATATCTTCTCTCTCATAAGCCCAGCAGAGCGACTGCTGTGGAGATGAATGAGGAATGCTAACAGATAGCTTTGTCCAGGTACTATAGACCTGTTTGACTTCAAATGAAGATTTAATTAAAGATGACAGGTTAATTTCACTAAAGATGTTTCCCGGCTGTTGCGTTGACTTTACAACTCAAATAAGATGTTGTGTTGGCCATAGTTTGAGGCTAGCGGTTTCTGTTACTCTTTAACTCGTCAAACTGAGGCAGGAACCCATGCTTGTAGAGATATTTTATTTAAATGCTCCTGCTGTGGAGTGAAAACTGTTCGTGTGCTTTCAGAAATGCAACGAAAAAATGGATCTTGGAAACTGGAGCAGCCGAAAGGGGAGAACCGATGTCTGACTTCAAACCATCATACAGTAAGATCGAGAACTTTCAGCTACAGACACTGATATACATCAAATATATACAATGTGTTTAAATAATAATATATTTAGTATATTAATGCCATCCAGTTGAATATCATTGATCATATATTTTTATATATATCTAATGTTAGAGATATAGAAGCCCCTTTTCTCAGAGTTCAGGCCCCCGCTGTATGCTGCAATCAGTTTTTGTTGTTATGCGTTTCTTACACTTTGAAGGATTCAGCGATTGGGTTCCTCCGCCCACTTCTGTGTCATCGTCTGTCATTGAAGATTTTGACACAGTTTTGTATTGCCAACTTTGATTTTCTGCCTCAAAACACATGGCTATAAAAATGAGAATTACCAAAATAACAGCATGTGTAACAGTCAAAGGGGAGATGCAGAGATTCTACCCTGAAGTATTTTATTGGAGTTTAAACGTCACCTTAAAAAATGTCAAACAGGTTTGACAAGCAAAGTTTCGAAACCATCAATGCAGAAACTCTGTGCAGAAGCACAGATTTCTCAAAAAGATCTGGTGGCAGACGGAGTATATTTAGCAGTAACTCCATATGCAGAGGTGACGCTGTTTTGTGATCTTCAGTTGGTTGAGAATTACTGGCAACAATGTGCTGGTTTATATGGTTCTGACTGGGCTGGTGTCTGGGTTTGAATACTCAACTTTAATTAGATTATTTGGCTGTTGGAGTTGGAGCTGAGGTTGGTGGTTAGTGATCAACAAATTAGTCTGTTTGTTTTAGGAACCATTTATCCAGACTTGTAGAGACAGACTTTGGATTATAGGCAAATTCATTTTCTAATTTAATACAGTTTGAAGAACTGTGTGTTTTTGAGAATGATGCTACGGCTGTGCATGAGGTCTGTGTTATGATTGTACGTTTGAGTCTAAATGTTTGCGTTGTGGAGGCGAGTGAGCAGTAAGTCTGTGTTTTATTTGACTAATAAGCTTGTGTGTGTTACAAAGCTTATGAAGGCATTCAGCATTAGAGATGTAATATGCCATTTGTTGTATTAATAATATATTAAAAGAATAAACCGTTTTGTGTACAGTTGACAATTTGTTAGGTTTGTGCTCAGAGGAAAAATAAATAAAATTTGGGATTACAGTAATGAGACTCAAATTAAACACGACCCTGCCGGAACAAATTAGTTGTAAGTACAGACAGTTTGTACCTAATCAGACTTAATATTCAGTAAAATTGGGTGTCGAATGAAAATTAGTTCTTGCAGAGCATAATACAGTGAAACAGAAATGTGAGAGCTCAGCGGTCAGTGAGAAATATGTCACTTTTTTTATTTAAAATATGTTGTATTCATCATTTAAATGATCTAATTTATCTTGTGGGCTCTCCTGGACGTTTGCTGAGGCCCAGATGGTGAATGAATAGTTTGTGGGCGATCCGTGGGCAACAAATGCAATAATATATACAACTATTTATTAAACAACCTGCTGCACAGAGTTTCTGAGTTTTCACGATAGAAAATGTGTCAAGTCGACTTAATGGTCAAAGTTAATATCCTCTGTAATATTTTGCCTCCAGATTTACTGTATTAAACGGCTTACAGCGTTTAAATCAATTAATTTGAAACAGAAGTTCAGAAAGGTTTCGAGAATATAGAGCAGCTCCCGCGTGAGAATCCAATTTAAAGCTTTAATATTTTTAGCAAACAGACAAGTTAATGGAAAATTACTATTGTTCTGATGTAAATATGCTAGACACAATGTGCTTTGATGCTGGAATAAGCACAACACTGCAGAACAGTTTCTTATTGCACTTTTAAGATAACCTTTCTATTAAAGGCCTTTTTAAAGTTAACTGTCCAGTTATCGGGACTCCTCTCAGCTTCTTATTGGATTTGGGCTGTCATAACATTGGCTATCTGTGAGTTCTTCCCCTCACGCTCAGACTGGGAGGGAAAAAGCGATTGAACCGTTGCTTTAACGTTGTGTTGTGTCTTCAGCATAATTGCTTTGTGTTTACAAGGACGCAGCGGTCAGAGATAACCAGCGCGTCCGCAACGCGCGTGTGAGCGCCTTGCTACCTCAATATAATGGATTTGGCCTTTTCTTCTATCTCCCTCTGTTTTGCCTTGTCCTCTAATATGTGTGAAGTTGTCTACATGAAAGCACAACCAGTGTGCATGATTTTATCAGCAGTCTCAGAAACCTGCCTAATCTTAACCTGTGACCATCTTCAATTCCATTCTAGTTGGCGATTGTGTGTTTGTTTGTTTTTTTTTTTGCAATTCTGTATCTACAACCATGCAGCTCTCTCTCTCTCTCTCTCTCTTTGCTGTAGATAACTCATTGATTTCTTCTCCCTCAGTTATAAAGAATTAATTTCAGGGGTGGTGTACATTTTTATTGCAATCATTGCTAAGCGTGTTAGTGGCTGTTCAGTGGTCTGGTTAGTGCTTTTTAATGAAGTTGAAAGAGTCGCTCTAAAACACAAATGAATAGAGGTTTTGAACTCAATGTCATCTCGGATATTTAATGCTACTGTAGCGCCAACCGCACATCAGACGCTCGGCCACAAATAGAAACGACACTATAAATAAACCATACATTATCTCAGCCGATGCTACACTATAATATGTGTGTTTATGAAGAGGAGAGCTTCAGAGTTTAGCTTGCGATGTTAAAAACGCTCTTCCCATCACATCACAGCACAGAACGAAACAAACTATTTTAATACCCGCATAATATTGGCAGCCACTGCTAACAAGATGCATTTATTCAGTTTATTAGGACAGTTAAGAGTTTGTATGTCTGTTCTGTTTTCTCAGATGAGTTGAAATCTCCTCCTCTTTCGTACTTGTTAAATGACATGAGTCTGAGTTCAGCGTTTCAGCTCATCTAACAGGGCATAATTAGACGCATGTGGATTGAGGTGGAGAAAGAAGGCAGTCAAATATAGTTTCTTTTAATTGTCTAGAACAGTATAGGTGATAATGTTATGCAAGCCTCAAAAAACAAAACTGTGCAGAAAAGTCATTATCTCTCCAAGGAAAGAACGTAGGAAAAATAAAAGCTAAATAACTTTAAAAAACTAAAAACGATGTAAAATACAAGCATAATGTTACTGCCATCTTCATTTTGTCTGTCTGTCTCTCTTTTCTCTGTCTGTCTTTCTCTGTCTCTCGCTCTCTCTCTCTCTCTTTCTTGGTCTCTCTCTCTCTCTCTCTCTCTCTTTCTTGGTCTCTTTCTCTCTCTCTCTCCCTTTCTTGGTCTCTCTCTCTTTCTTGGTCTCTCTCTCTCTCTCTCTCTGTCTGTTTCTCTCTCTCTGTCTCTCCTAAATCATGATTCTCTTGATAGATCGATGTGGAAGAGGCCAGTTGTGATTGTTTGTGTTGAAATGTCACAGCATGGTGACACTGATGTCTTTTTCTGTAGCCGTGGGCAACAGTTAACAAGACATGTCCCAGAATTCATTTCAGCACACATTTCCCTGTCCATCATCTTTCAGCCTCTGGTGTTTGTATTTGGCTTTATTAAATGATTTATTGCAATCAAAACGTCACAATAATAAAACTGTCAATAATGGTGGTTGTTTTATATGGTAAATGAATTGTGCTCTGGGGCAAAAGTTTAAATGTTTGACTCATCCTGTCCTACAGGTATATTTTCAACAGCGTCCTGGTACCAGT
The DNA here is from genome assembly GCA_036877545.1 of Yasuhikotakia modesta. NCBI lineage: Eukaryota > Metazoa > Chordata > Actinopteri > Cypriniformes > Botiidae > Yasuhikotakia > Yasuhikotakia modesta. The sequence goes on along the minus strand of JBAJNP010007705.1, from coordinate 2,086 downwards.
CGTCCTGGTAAAGTCAACAGCGCAACGCATTTCTTTTAAGCTTTCTGGAACATTAATATAAATGAGAGAAATTTGTACAACCATTGATGTTGTTCATGGGTGATGCATGTTTCTAAAAGTTCTCATTGGTTTATAGAGCTTTTCGGTGTAGATAAAGCTGGGCTGTTTGATTACATCTGCTGCCTCTTGTGATTTAAAACAAGGCTTTTAAAAAGTCCGATGTGACTCATTGAATGGATTGTACACCTGTCGCTCGCAGCTTTGTTTTCATCCACATAAAATTAAATATATTGTCTGTCTGCTATTTAATAACAGCCTTTTGAAAAAGGAGTGTCTGGTGCCTCGGTTGAACAGCTCAATTGGTTTCAGAACTCAAATTATTTATTCCCCGTTCTATCTAGTCATTCTGTCTCAGCCTTTAGCCACATACACACTGCAGAGTTTAAGGAGTGACATCTGCATTAAATACTGAAGTGAGTCCCCTAAATTCTGTGTGTGCACAGAATACAGGAGTCACTCCTGTTTCCTAAAACACATTGATGTGACGTCAAACTGATCTTCTGTCAAACAGGAAAATCTGTGGGAATGTAAGAAGGTTTTTTATTTACTGTTTTATTTATTTTTAGCCAAAAGAAGTTACGCATTGCGCATTTAAGGCGTTAATTGTAAACTGCGAACCTCGAATGAAACCTGCACCACTTTCTATATCAGTTTGTTAATGTTTCTCCTGGTTTCACTGTGGTTTGTAAGTGCATTGGCTGTTTTTCTTTTTCTGGTAATATGTGTCTGATGAGAAGAAACACACAACGCTCACAGCACCGCAGAAGCAGGTGATTGAGTTCACTTCAGTGTGGTGCAAAGATATCCAGCTCTCTAATAAGTCTTATTCGGCGCTCGCTCCTGTGGGAGACGCAGGGAAACGAGGCATTCTGAGGCCTCGGAGTCATCTTCACAGGTCCTCTGTTCTTACTCGCTCTCTGTAGACCTTACCGAGCCCAGGTGCATGAGTTTATATCAGCTACCAATTTAACTCCAGTTCACATTCTCCAATGTTTTTCTCCCGGTCAAGAGGAAAAAGAGAAAATGAAAGAGTTCCAGGCAAGAAAATGAGACAAACAGGAGTTGGAGATGGAGGAAATGAAGTATAGGAGGTGAAAAGTCTGGCTTGGTTTTGGTTTGTGTGACTGTGATGTGCAGAGAAACTATTGTAGGTATTGTACAGAGTTTATGGGGACATTTAGTAGATGTAAGAGTTTTAATACTATACAAACAAATATAATGTATATTCTATCCCACCACACTAACCGTAAACTTATCGTTTGTAACTTTTTTCTAAAATAACAAAAGCTTTTCTGTAAGTGTTATTTTAAAAGTTCTAAGAACGTTTAAATTGTCAATTTTTTTTGACAATGTAGTAACCTTATTGGTTGGTTGTAGGAAAATTATTTATACATTTTGTTAATTCTGTTACATTTTTTAAGAACATTAGCCAATGTCTCCTGTTAGCTAGGGAAGTGTGTTCTGTGCACAGAACTGACTAGTGTTTGTAGTCACGTCAGTCTTCCTCTGAGATTTATTAACTCATTTAAGGTGCAGTGTTAGGAAATCACAGGAACAAAGGTATGCATCTTAACTCTCTCACACGTTTGATACCAGCCTTAGTTTCCTCAATACTTGCAGTTTTTTCAACAGCCCTGTGATCTCAGGATAACATACATTGCAGTCGACAAAGCGTGCTGTTTGAAAACAACAATTTAAAGAACACAAACAAAACACGGCAGCCATGTCGACAGATAAAACAATCTGAGATGACAAGCTCAGTGAAAAATGTACTTCTAAGATGTATACGGAGTCGGAAAAGCTTATACAGAAAATTCATCCAATTACAAATGCGCTTTTTATCCATGTTTGTGTGCATTTATAGTGCCACATTCTTGTGTTGGTTGAGTCTTGATGTTGGTTGAGTTTTTTTAATGTTATGTTGTAAACTGAGGGAACATGCTTTATGTTTTTGTGCTTAAACACAATTACAACAAAATGTACATCATAGCTTTCAGATCTGAGAAGACTTCAGAACCCCCTCACG
>JBAJNP010007704.1:0-21935 GCA_036877545.1 Yasuhikotakia modesta | reverse complement strand
TGGGCTGCCAATCCAGGGTTCGGTGGGCAAGTTTGCCACCATTCTGTTAGAAGGCTGCGGCTTCTCCTCCACAGACGAAGTGATCACCATCGGAAAAGCTTATGCGTTGTCCGTGATATCCGAAGAATGACTAATAAAGTTTGTTGGGGATCCCAAAAAGTACTTTTGAAAAAGTCGCTGACATCAAGTATAGAATAATCCCTCTTGCATGCCTATAACTTCAGTAAATAATCCAGTCGGGACACATCCAACGGTAACTAAACTCAAGTTTAAACCGTAAAGGCAAGTTATAAAGATTAGGACTTAACTTTTAGCACAAAAATATCTTTCAATTACTCATGAAATCCTGAAGTGACAGACAGAAGAAACTGATGAACGAAAAAGGCACCTTTTAATTATTTCAAACACCGTTTCGTTTCTGTTCTTGCTTTTCCTTTATTACTATTTTAGTCTAAGGCAATGGATTGGGTATCAGGCAACAATGCTCACGTTTGGCATAAAAATATACATATTCAAACTATGTACGTCTTATATATTTTATAGAGCTATATATATATACTCTGCAACACACACACATATAGATATTTAAATTCCTCTGTTTATATGGGGATGAGCTTATTTGGTTACTAAGGTTTGCTTTACTTGTACTGTATCTAGATTCATTGTCCCGTGACACTGAGGGAATCTCATTTATTAAATATCACAGCCGTTCACAGAAGTGGGATAGACCGAGATCCTTTTGAGACAGGACCCCCCCACTTTAATCCAATCCAGATAATTTAGCAGCTGACGGGATACCACAAAACTGGAAGTGTTGGTAGCTTTAAAGATGGGGCGGGGGTCTCAATTTTCAACACCATTTACCCCATCACTCTCTCTAAAAATAGCAGGTGTTTCTTAAATTCTGTCTGGGTAAATGACTTAAATTAGTCCAAAAAGGCAGCTGGGTCTGGCAACAATAGTTTTGTTGCCGCTTTCCTCAATTATGACCTCCTGCGTGTTATATGGCAGCTTCCTTGTGGGAAAACAAAGCTACCCTTTCCCGTTTAATGTACCCGGCGGGGTCCGCAGGTGTCTGCAGACGATCTCAATCCCTATCTAGTTCAGAAAAGATAAAGGAGGCGGAAGCAGGAGCTCAAAACACGGGTGACAACAGCGTGTAACCTGTGATAAATATTTCGTGTGCTTGCGGGATCAAAACAAACTCGTGCACGCGCAGACAGCCGCCACCGTTCAAAAGTGCTTCAGTGAGGGTTACAGGCACGAAATACACAACTAGTGGGACGGAATTAAAACTAGCCGGTTTCAGTAATACACTTTTTCACAATACAATGTGGAGGAAAGCAGGATTTAGTCCCGATGAACGAGCGCAAAATGTCAAACGAAACCAAACGAGGAGGCGCGCTTCTCGCACGCGCACGCGCTCCGTTCAGTCCTGTACACACTGGCTTCGGTTATACGGACGCGCCGCCGATCTGCATTAAAAAAATAAAATGAAAAATATCCACAAACGTTTTCCAGAAACCCAAACGCCTTTTCTGAACGAACCGTAACAATCCACTCAAAGATAAGATTATAATCTGTCGGTGTCGGTCCAGCTGTGAGCTGTCAAGTCGCCTGCCGGAACAACTGGCACCTTTCAGTTCAACGATAATTTCAACTTTCCGCCGTGCGTAAAAATAAGTTTTACCCTGTTAACGATCGTTTTCGGGAACGATATCAGCCGGTAAACGATCCTGCATGACTTCCATCCTCAAATGTCACCGCGTGCGCATCTGCCGCCGTAACTCCCACTTTCTCCGCCGCGACGCTGCTTTTGTTTAAAGCGTCCCCGCGTCTCTTCAGCTCGGACGGTTGTTTTGTTCCCTCTTAAGTCGCCTTATTTCTGAGCCAGTTGTAAGTCATGCTCGCCGCTCGCCCGTTATTACAGCTTGTTGTCCGGCCGGCGCTGATCCACACCCTGCGTTGAGGACCGTACCATCAGCGGCTCCGGCGGAGGGGGGACGCGGGAGAGCCGCTGTGTGGAGGAGCTCAATTGACGCAGTTCCCCGCGCTTCGGCGTTTAAAGAGCGAGAGCCGAGGGCTGCCGTGAGAACCACGACACGCGTTTCAAAGGAGTGACGCGGGACTGCGTGTTTATTTGGTCTTATTGAACCAGGTCTCGTTAACTAACGCGTGTTCCCGAGCGTTTTAAACGCCCGGCGTCCCCCTTTCCTGGTTAGTAGCGCCACCGAGTCTCTTCTCTCCATTTATAGTAACTCTGCAGATACAGATATTCGCACGGCGCACGTATATATAGACACAATTCGCGATTACACACAATTACACACAATTACACTGCTGCTGTCTTACTACACAGTCTTAAGTTGCTTTTGTGACACAAAGCGTCGTTATGCGAAACAAGTTCTTCAACTAAAAGGCACGTCAAGGTCGCATGTGAGGGAAATACATACAGTTTACTAACGCGAATGTCTCGGACAGTCATAGTAATTTGTCACAAATGCTTAATTGTGGGTTTTTAACATCGGCTGTGGCACAATCGCCATGATTTTTCTCGGTGCCCTTTTAAGTTTCCTCAAACTTTTCTGTGCTAGCGCGCACACGCGCGCTCACGCGTTACTTTCCACACAGCCGCTCCGCTCAAATCTCCCTCCCTCCCTTTCTGGCAGCGCGCGTTCACGGGCGCCTCATTCTCCACCCCCCGTGCGCGCGTTCGCAGGCTCTGTTGCTAGCCGACGCCACGGCAGCTTAAGCGCGATTGGTCAGACGCGGTCCCCGCGGCTGTTCGGATTGGCCAGCGCGGAATGTGGGCGGAGAACGGGCGCCAGGCGGCCCCTCCCCTCCGTCTCCACAACACGCCGCGGAAACAGGATGACGTGCCCGCGGAAATAACTTAAGACTTCAGGTGAAACGGAGAAAAGTTAAGAGATATTTATCAAAGTGCACTAAACAGGAGGCTGGGAAGTGCTGCAGTGAAGCAGACTTTAAAGTGAGCATCCATTAAAGCGTGTCCTGTTCAACTTGAACTTATAAAACGCTTATAAAGAGAAACGTGACATAAGTTTAAACTCTTGGGCCTGTATTTAATAAAACGCACAGCATGCATTTCAGTTTAAGTGCATGAATCAAACACGCATAACAGATATAAAGACAAACTGTTTTGTAATATAAACTTTGTCTAGTGTCCAAACGTGCAGCTTCACTTTAAACAGACACAAAACTTGCACTTTACTGAATGAGTTTGTTGTAAAAGTAAAATGTTTATATTACAGCAGGAAATATAAGGAAACACGTTTAAAACGGGATGGTAACCAAGGAGTTTAAGGGGAGGGGGACGATGGTGCAAAATGAGGTTAAACATGCCGTCATTCTTCCTCCATGACTCCACAATGCTTTTTATATGCACCTCCTCACGTACTTACATCTTATGCAGATCTTTACATGCGAATACATTGCGTGAAATGTAAAGATATGCAACACACGAAAAACACTAATGATCAGAAAACAGACGGAGACCAAACAACAGACAGCTAAAGAAACATAATGTGTAAATTATATTTGCATGCACTGACTTTGGCACCCAGGCTACTGTAATATTATAACACGCGCGTTAATAAACGACCATGCAAACGTTATAACACACGCGCACGTGAAACTTGAAGAAAACTCAGCTTCGCTCTTTCTCCGCACAGACATCTTATGTCACCTTATTATATTATTTACTTTGCGCACATACAGATGAATGTCTGCGTGTAACTGTGAGAGCAACTGTGACTCGTTTCCAATAAATCACCTTCGCGAAGCCTCCAGACACCCGAGATTAGAAACGCCAAGATTCCGGGACTCACGTGCCTTGCAGCAAATTTCCACCCGGCAACTACACGTTGTACCATGGCAACAGCCCTGCCATTGGTCCCGGGTGCGTTTTGAAATGACCAATGGGAGGGCCGGCAGCGGGTGATGCGTGTTGCTAGGTAAACATGATGCGGAGGGAAGATACGGTAGCCGAGCTTTACCGGAGCGCGGAAGCGGCGGCGGGGCAACACGGCAGCGAATTGCATTCACACTGCGGGGAGGTTGCGTTGCTTTTTCTGCATTTAAAACGTGCATCGCAGCGTTGCGTGTGTCTGTTTGCAGACGTGCGAGTTAAATAAGGCAGCAAACGCGAGTCTGCGTGCAGAGAATAAACCTCCTTTTATTTCCAACCTCCTTATTGACGGGCAGAAAAGCCAGATATACATCACGGCAAAAGCTTCCCGTTGGCAAGCCAACAACAGCGGCATGTTTACGGCTAAGTAAAGCCACGGGGTGACGCCTGACCTCTCGGTCCCTAAATATTTAAAACAGGCACCTAAAGAGTGCGCTTTCTTTGGATCCATCTATTCCTTATAACCAGAGCAGTATAATAAAACATGCCAATTATGGAACAGCCCTTAAAACAGGTGAAGAACAGAACATCCAGTTACGGTCTGGGCAGTATTTCTTCTACAGACAGCGTCCAACTACGGTTTAAAGTGCCCTCTGCCTCCAGATGACAAACGAAATGACATTAAACGAACTGAAAACCAGCCTCAGCGTTTAATCCAGGACCCGGGTTACAACACGTTTGTGCGTGTTTAATAAACTATCAACAAGTTAAAGAGAAACAACTTTTTATACTACAAAAATACTGGTCAGTCTGGTTTAGGGCAGAACAATATAATAAAGCATAATAATAACAACCACACACAGATTATGAAACACTAACATGCTTCAAAACAGAATGTTTGACCTCCTAAGCCTGAAGATACCTGTGACCAAAATGGCTCGATGTTGCTACAGCCCTTGAAGATCTGCCAGCAAACCCAAGAGGCCGTGGAGTCACATTTACCATCACAGAAGTTTGAGGTTTCATCCATAAATAGGTTTCATGAGGTGTTTGGACAAGACATCAGCTTTAAAACCATTCAACACTTAACACCAGCTGCTACGATGGCACCAGCATTTCAACATCACGCTTTTAAAACACTTATGGGCTGTGTTAAAACCTCAGATATTCACAAACATACAACAGACAAACCTGTACTGTTAATTATTTCATACAATTCAACATCTGATAAAAATGTTAGAACTATTTCTAATATACAAACACACACTTCAATGTCAATATATCGGACATGGGGGGCTTATGAAAATAACTTTAGATAAATCTAATATAGGTCTAATCTCACACAGATTATAATAAGGAAGGAAATATTCAATTTATTGTACGAACACTAACAATAATCACAGGAGAACGCTGTAATGCTTCATGAATTACATCTCATGTAAATAAAGACACATGTTGTGGTAACACACACACATGCACACACACACACACACACACACACGTGTCGCCGCACGACAGCCCCTTTCACGGAGAGACAGCAATCCCCAATGTTAATCCCTGATGAGAAGCCCCGCCCCCTCCCTCCCGCATCAGCGTGACCTTTCACCTGAAAACACAGACACCGGTGAGAGAATCAGTGAGGGTGCCGTCGCTCGCCCTTCCTCACGCTCCATTAATCTGCTAGCATCTATTCTGTGACGTTTCTGTGTTTTAACGTTATGGACACAACAGAGGAACCATGTCTTGTGTTCTACAGGTGTCACCCTGCAGGTGTCAGTGGTTTGCTTGGAGGTCAAAATAAACAGCAACATGTACGCATTATGTAAGATGACATTTATAAATACAATACAAACACAACATTATTCCCGTATGTTAAATACACACTGCACTTACATCTGAAAGCGTCATGTAACTGGGCCTATGAACATTTTACAGGGAAGAATTGATGCAGATCTGTGATAATAGATAAGTTACTGATGTTCCCTCCTCTGCTGCCTCCAGTGGTCAAACTAAGTCACTGCATTGCACAGCAATGATGTGGGAGAGACCTGCCGAGCTGGATTAGCACTTGGTGAATAAGAGAGTTTAGCTCAGTCTTGCTTTAAATCAGGTTGAATCATTCACTGCACTCTGTGATTGGCTAATATACCTGTTATATTTTTTAAAGGGGCCTCTGATTCAACCCTGGAAGTATTTTTCTGAAAACGTCTGTGTTTTAAGTTTATTGAGAACGTTTTGAACAACAACAATCAAATGTGATATTTCAAACTAGTAACTAGAAGCTCCTAACCATCTTTAAATGTAAAATGTAGTGTAAAATGAAGTTCTGATACGGTACGTAACAACATTTAAGATAAAGTGTTCAAAATTTAAGCCATCAAACAGGAGACAGAATAAACAGACTCAGTTTTGTGAACTATGAGTTGTGTTATGAGTTATGATTTGGGTAGATAATCACAGTTTAGGCAGCATTCAGGACTTCACATAGACACAAGAATTGATGAACACAAGGTCTAACAGCAGGACTGGAATAAACGACAGCCTCAGGACAAACCCATTAAAAACAAATCTATCTAAAACACAGGTCTGACATGTTTCCTGAATTCCAGGCACTATAGATCGTCTGTTTCAGAGGAAATGATGCTCAACATGTTTTTAATAAACTATAAAAAAAAAACTTGGTTAAAAAGATTAAACAATTATTTTCAATAAGTTCTGTAAAACTTTTAGGTACCAGACATTTTAATGTGAGTCACATAGATTTGTTGGCTAATGTTTGTAGACTTTATCACATATATTGCCACCTAGCAAAACATGGACTAAAAACAGGTCTATGCATGAAACTATTATTTAAATGTTTAACATTTTAAGTCCCACATTTCAGGCTCAAATACATAATCCTGTAGTATAAACTGTAAACATTTAAGACATTTAAATGCAGCAAAGAAATATTAACACAGTAATAGTGCTAAGTAAGTAGTTTGTTCTGAGTTTGGAACAGTAATAGACATACACTAAACCTGAACCGTACACACCGAAATAACTAGCATATACAATTGTCAAACTGTCCTAAACAGAAATCTGAAGTTTTTAAAGTTAACATGAAACTATAACAAAATTTTTTAGGATCTGCTCCTATCTAATGATGCACATCTTTTCTTCCGTAATCTTTCACCAAACGTAATAACTTGCCCCAGCTCTGAAATGACCTTATTTTATAATAATGTCACCCAGGCCATGCGGCTGGGAAAATAATGTTTACAAACAGCAAAACAGCCATTTAAATATCAAACTAAAACATTCAGATCAAGGAAGTCTAATTCACTGGTAGTTAAAACAGTTTGAAGCTTCCAGTTAGCTATCACACAGTTTATTATAACATGCAACAGCCACATGACTAACCAATGACCTTTACTCCACCCCATTTTGGACAAAGGCAAACACCCCCCCCAACCACTGTGCTGTACTCAAGTTCACCACCCCAATGCCCCTCTGCCACCTCTCCTGGTCCTCTCTGTTCCTCCTGTAGCGCACACACGATGTGATTAAGCCTCTGTTAAGCCAGCCATAATCTCTGAAGCCCTGGCTATTTAATTCTTGCTGTGCCAGTGGAGAGCAGTCATGCAGCCTGGCATGCGGCTGTGTGCAAGCATGCAGGACTCTGGCTGCCACAGTCGGTGCATGAAGCCGCCTCACGCTCCCGCAGTGACAACGGGGCCTTTAGCATTGACATATGCGGCCTATTAACAACAGGCCTTAAAATGAAAAGACATGTTTCAGGTACAGGCTGGTCTCTTATATATTTAAGAGGCGGGGCTTTGGAGAGCGCTGCGAAAGGAGGCTGGATCTCATGCTTTCGAAGCTTGCGCTCTATTGCTAACCTCTCTGAAATTGCCTGCCTACCTTTAATCTAAGGCAGTGTGGTACCCATTTCTGCTGTGGTACCAGGATCATCCAATGTCCACTAACACAGTTTATATAAATAACACAATGAATTTAGCAACAGTGTATAAGATTGTGCTATTTTAAGTTCTCTCCCATCTCACTCTTTGCGTTCTTTAGCGGTTCCTGACCAGAACACTGAACTTCTAGCCATCTGTCAAAAGTTCATCATAAAATAAAATGAATACTTTACTACAGTTGCTATTAAATGTTCAGAATCACTGATCATCTTACATTCATATACAAAAAAATGGAACAAAGTGACATGCAATTAACATTACATTAACTCCTCTATGCTGAGATCGTCCATTCACGATCAAGATCTCATGTAATAAGCACTACACAGGTTGGACCAATCAACACTTAAAATACATTTGTGTGACGTATTCTCAGATGCTCCTAATTTCATTCTGGTTCTCATCTCATCCCCCAGTCCTGACCCACTTTCATCTCCTCTGAAGAGACAGCGACCCAGCAACGTCCCTGGTGAAGACTCTATACTGTTCTGTGCCACGTAAATACATCCCATAATCCACGATATACAAACATTATGAGTGGAAACGAGAGAGTGAGACTTACAGAACTATTCACCAAACTAATGAAGTTATAAAACTTTAGATGAGTAGTTGAGATTATCAGAAATACGTAGTCTGTCTCCAAGCAAAGGTGCATAAATATAAAACTCAAAACAATAGTAAATACAAATATGTTGGGTTACGGTGCCAAGGCAGGAGATGCAGGTTCGAAGTAATCTCACTTTACCACCCAAATTGATCTTTGCTGCCACTAATACTTTACAAAAAATGCCCAAAATCAAATTCAAATAAGAAACAATTATCACATTTTACAATGGCTAACTTCAACGTTTGGAAACAGCCTCCATCTTGACAGTCTATAATTGCTCCACCTTTAGTTTTAGCAAACACAACAACTGTTCACCTTCAGAAATAACTAATAAATTCAACGTTGTGAACGTGTCACACACTTTAAATGACTCTTCTCCTCTGGTGGAGGGATTTGCAGAGGATGGCTGAAGATGACAGAAATGATGAAGAAAGTCTATTTTAGGAGCAGCTCATAACATCTTTATCCCATCCAGCTCCACCAATGACTGTCTCTCTTTCTGACACACATACACATCCATCTCTACACCTTTTTTGTCTTTAGACTGAAAACAGGTCCCATTTATCTTCATTTATCGAGAGCTCTTCTCTCAAACTTTTTTCTGCCTCCTTGTTCTTCTCTTCTTTCAGCATCAGTTCTTCACGTTCAAACCCGTTCACCCTCTCTCTCTCTCTCTCTCTCTCAGCTGCTTTAAACAGGTCAGCAAGGCAGGGATGCTGAGATAGAAAAGCTCACCAGAGAGAGAGGACAGCTCTTATCACACAGATGTACAGAGGAAGCAGAAACAGACACACGTACAGAGAGACTTCAGACTGATTTAACTCCTACATGTCTCTCGCTAATGCAGGCAGTCTGACTGTCCGTCCGCACACAATTTCAATCGCAAAGCTTAAAGAATGGCAGAAAGGTTTCTCTTCAACTTCTGCTCACAGGTATTCACCGGTGGCCTGCGTTTCTCATCTCATCTTGCACAAAACTTTCTGCCATGATGTCAGGGTATTGCTATACAGTTGCTAAGGTGATGTGAGTGATTTTTTGCATGTTGCTATGCAGTTTCTAAGGTGTTCTGGGTGATTTTTTTAGCTCTGATCACTTAGCATTAGCATTGTCTGAGGTACATGATGAGTTATTCACACAAACGTTTAACACATAGCGGTTCGTTTCAATCACTAAACTTCAATAAAGTATGAGCATAATGCTAGCTTGCAAATGCCACCGATTATGCTCTGAAACGATTAGCTTACCTCTGCAGCTGCTCCGTAGCCTAGCTAGCATCATAACTGTCACGCACGTTTTTTGAGGAGAACCGCTAAAATTTGGAGGGTTTCTGAGGGAAACAGCTCAAACACTGACCGGCATCACGCAGAGGAGGAGCTCTGAATGACTCACAGCCACACATTACTGCTGCTAGCAGGTACATCTTACCAGAGGCTGCTGTGTGATGTATGCATGCAGTGGTCAGGAGAACACGGAGAAACCGAGAAGATTAGAAACTAAACATCTACCTACAAAAAACACAGTGTCCTGATCTCAACCTGGAGAACCTTCTGCTAGACAGATTATATGTTTGACACATCAAGATACAAGAAATGTCATCTGTGATTTCCACAATGAATATCTACCTGTGCTTTTAAAGTATCTACATTTCCAGTTCTCCTTAACTTCATCAAGTGCAAAGAAAGAATCTGATAAAATTAGTTACTAGCCCCGTACGTTAGGTTTCCACCATGCTGGTCCAACATCTACAGAAGCCACCGTGTGCTTTACGTTACCAATTACTGAGCCACTGGAAACTGGATGAAACTACATTATGAAGGTACAGGTAGCAACAGCTTCTGAAGAGAAACTGGGAGCTGCCCACAAAACCAGCTGAGATGCTCACGTCCTTCAGATGGAGAAGAAGATAATCTGAAGGGATCTGTGTCCTACGATGTCCTACAGCCATAAAAAACGTTTTCCACATTCACTCCATAAAAAATCCAACTCATGAACGGCACTTATTTAAGATTAATTTAATTAAAAAAACAACAACTTAGGAATCTATACTGGAATCATGGTAACTCAAAAATTAGTGCAGCTAATAAAACGTTGCATATTTTAGTTGTTCGGACTGTATTGGGTAGTTTCTGCATGAATCTTGTAGCTTTGTGACAAAGTGACCTTTACTGCCAAATCGGTGGCGTCCCAAACAACAATGATGTAACTATTGCATACAAAGTTAAAATAGCTGTACCAGGTCGGCCAATCAGTTTCTTGTATTGATAACTTCAGAAAAATTACACAGGCTTTGCATTTCTTGCATTGCGTTTAAAATGCGTTTACCAGGCAAAGCAATTAGCATTTAAGACGGTAAAAATGTGCCTGTATTTTTTCTGATGTACTTTCCTTGTAAAGCATCGATTTAAAATGTAAATGAACCGTGTTGCTGACAATCTACTAACATGTTTTTATTCTGATTTAAGTAAAAATCCTGACACAGACACATTTGTATCACTGGTTTGGATTTGTGAATAATGATCACAACACACACCAACAACCTTTACAATCCACAGATGAAGAGCTTTGAGTCCGTTATCGTCCACAGAGCCACATACTGACCTCACACACAAGCGTGTTAGGAGCCACATCTAAATCGATGTGTTAGGCGATATGCCATCAGATGACAGACAGGATTTGTCCTGACACTCATGGCAAAGTCACACTGGGACACACAAACAAAAACAGTGGTGGGATGCAGGGACATCTTCATCCACACTTGTGAAGATCCAGGTTTTTCCTCAACTTTCCAACTTTCCTAGTTTTCCTCCAACAACCAAGACATAATGATGATATTCATCCAGGAAGTGGGAATGCAAAAACTGGGAAACGGTATAGAAACTATGCACTTGTAAATGTATCATCTTCCAGAGATATCAAATTCAGGAGCATGTTGTGAGATGAATGAGAAATACAGGTGTATGTCTACAGTTCAGTTTGTCAGCTACAAGAAATGCAAAGTGCATAAACAACAGCACACTGAACTATAGCATTCCTGTAGCTCAACTTGCAGAGCATCGCGCTAGCGACGCAAAGGCTGTGGGTTTGAATCCCTGGGAACACACATGCTAATCAAATACAAACGTTCTGTAAGTCGCTTTGTATAAAAGCGTCTGCCAACTGCATAAATGCTAAATGTTAATGGCTAACATTAGAGAAACTGTAACACTGTCGCCTTCCAGAAAACATAACTGAGAGTTGTGATACTAAATACTCAGTGCATGTAATAATGTGCGTTTCATGTCTTTAAGCTAGCACTTCTACAGTTACAAAGAGAAGTCATCTTTCCTTACAAACGCTCACAAAATAACCTTATACAGCACTGCACTGCACCGGCTGTCCTCTGAAACGGACCACTGAAATAAGCCTGCCATGTAAACGCTTCCCGGCAGAGAACTCTTTTAATAACATTTACAGTTGTTACAAGATTCGTACAATGAAGTTAGTTAGTCGATTCACAGGCTGTGTCACTCGGACACAGACACCAAAATAACCCCCAAAAATCTGAAACAGAGCTTTACACAAACACAAACCAGATGATGCACAATAATGCAGATGTTTGAGAAGCTTTAAGAACAGAATAAAGGAGATAAAACAGTAAGATTTTAAAACACAGATGGCCTCTACATGGCAAATAAAGACTTAGATTCAACTGAGATTTGCTTCTCAAATAAGTACTTTTTCCATTTTGCATCAGTACAATTGAAGAAAAAATTGATGCGAATAAAACGATCAATTGGTTTTAAGATACATTGTCAAGATTCACATCAAATTTTTCACCTACAGTCCAATGTTTCCACCCATTTTCTTAAAGCTGACAGATCTACGGATGCAACAGAACAGAACTGTGTCCATTTTGAACCGGCACGGCTGTTTTAGCACCACAGCAGAACCGCTATGGAGATGAAGGGTGTAGACATGGCCAGATATATCCAGGGCTTCGCCTGCATATAACACCGGGCTAAATCGAGACCTGGGCCGTATCCAGATTTATTCTGGAGGTGAATTAAAAGGAGAACCGTGCAAGCACGTATGACCATTAATAAGAAAATTATAACGTCGCCCCATACGAAGAGCCTTGATGCAAATATGCATGAGCCGCAAATATATGAACCAACATACCAACATCACATCCTACACCAAAAACTGCAGGAATATTAAGCAATGCGGAGAAACCCACGAGATATCTGTCACAGCTTTCAGATGAGACTCTGCTCACTAGATTTGCATGACATGAAGCGCCGCAGTTTGGCATTAATGTAATTGTGGCCGAAGTGATGCTGTGGGATTTGAACATCCCGTTATATGACGACTGGACGTCTGAAACAAACGTGATGGGCGAACCGGACTCATCCACCCAATGACAAACGCCTCGAAGCCGCACCGAACGTCTCATGGTCTATAATCGAACATGTTCATGGATGCAGCCCGGTCCAAAATGTCATGCAACGGTTCTGACCGATGGCCAGTGTATGTAATGATAGAATAGGATGTTTTCAATACACATTATTTAAACGAGGCTCGTGACGGATCAGAAATAACCCATTGCATGATTTTGACCATCTCAAACCACTTCCACTGTGACAACTAGTTGGTACCGCGACATGCGCTCGGTTCTGCCGAGGGCTGAAGAGAATTAAACAGGTTTAAATACCTGCTCGTGGTCCTTTGCATCTGACCCAGTTTAATTCTAGCAACAAACCGAATTTGCCCCCCACTCCCTCCCCAAATCCCAGCACTGACCGGCCTGCGCACCAGGCATCTCCTCAAGGTTTCGGATGATGCAAGGAACCACAGAAGCGCATCTATCTACACTTCAGGATGCGTTTAATGTCTTAAGAAATCCACGGATGTCTTACCTCAGCTTGGTCTCCAGCTTCCAGAAGCAGCCATTACCAGTATCCCCTCTTCACCGTCCGAACCTCCGCCACACAGGTACCGGGGCGGACCGAAAAACCGGCAAAACGACCCCCCTCCCCCCGAACCGCCACCCCTATAGGACGGGCGGACGGGCGGCTGCGAGCGCCTCCCAAAAAGCCGAAACAAACGCGGTCTGTCGTCCCTCCGCGATCCTTCCTCACCACATCTGTCGTCTTCCTCCACAGACCCCCGAATCAATTACACAGATCGCGGCAGGCGCGTCTTCAGACCCCCGGCGCGGGTATCCGCCGGTCCGTTGAGCGGTACATGCAACCGTGACAGCCGCCTCTCGGTACTCCGCGACAGCCCGCGAGGACGCGGCGTCTCCTTCTTCTGGAAAAAACGCGACGCGTTGAGGCGGCGGTGTCGCGCGGGTCTCGGCGGCTATCGCTCGGCTAACCGCGTTCGCATCGCCCAGCAGCGGCGCTTCGGTAGCGGCTCGTCCGCGTTACTGTGGCGGCGGAGGCGAGAGAAAAACGAGAAAATAAAGAAACGGATCAAGCGAATCGCAGTTTCTCTGTCGCACCGCTACAATTAGCGCCGTGGGTTCGCAGGGACCCCCCCTCACTGCCCGTTAATCTCGGATCGGCTCCGCGGCTGCTCGTCGCTCGGAGAGGGTCTGCGCGGTAAAGCGCGTCCCCGTGGCACTGCGCGCTCCCGCCGCGCGTTCAGCGTATGCGGTGTTCATAAAATGGCCGCCTAAACAAACCCGACGGCGGGCTGCGCGATTTCTCTGCGTTTGACGGCGTGAGGAAGGAAAATAAAGGCTTTTAGGGAAACAGTTTAAAATGCACACTGGAGTGACTGTCTGTCTGGTTTTAGGACTGTGGAGACACTGGAGCTGTACAGCATTACTAGTTACTGTCACTGTTGCTTTGCTGTGACAAACAAACAAAATAAGACACACACCGGTGTGTATGAAGTTATTTACACTCATAACTGCGCATGTATCCCCCTTAACTAGTAGTTAAACAATTGCAACTACATTGTTTTGGTTGCAGTCAATAAACTGTGCAAAGGTCTGAAAACATATAATCATAATTGCTGTTATTGACATTATTAAACAGGACAACATGTAATAGTTAAAGTAAAAGTGTGTTAAATGAGTTAATGCGATATCATCTTGTCATATTAGGTGATACTGTCTTTTCTCTTTTTACTCTCTTTTGTTTGTTAGTCGAAGAATAAGACCCACTTAAGTTTTAACAACATGTTAAACAAACATCTTGTTTTATATAAATGCTGTTTATTCAACAACATATTAGTCTAGAAACTAAACAGTTTATAGTTCATGTGAGCATCACTGATGTTAACTATCTGTTGCACAGAGACAGTGTATATAGTGAATGTTGTGCTTTAGTAATAAGGGTTTTTGTGCAGCGGCTGTGAAGATGTACAATCAAATATTACATATACAGCCCAGTTTAAACCATCAAACCCATTTCTTCTTGCCTCGAACCATTCAAACCTGTCAATTATAAGACAAGGTCACAAAGGTTGTCTGTTACCCCATAAAGTTGTAACACAAAGTCTGTTGTGCAAAAGCTTGCATGCAATAAATGTTTTAATATCTGCACGTCTGCTTCTTATTGCAAGGGTGTCTGTTTCACAGCTTTGGGGCATAACGATGCCCACGTGTCTCTCACTGCATCAGTTTGTGATAAATATAAAACAAGCTAAAGATCCAAAGCAAATGAAGCAACAACTCGACTGCAAACATTTTAACATATGCAGGAAGTTCGTCATCAAATTCACACAAGGTGAAAGTTCATGGTGTTACCTGCACCTCTGCTGCACGGTCACCAGACGCCCTCTACTGGTGAATTTAACACACATGCACAGATCAGGGCATGTTATGTACAAATAAGTGAATGTTTTGGAAAACATAAATATGGTGAAGATTATATCAGTTATACCACACATGGGTTATAAGCCTGCTTGTAAGAAACCGTGAAACACATCCACTTTTATAGGTTTATTGAAACGTCTGCTGAAATGCATCATTCTGTTTAAGGTGGAACAGAAATACAAACAGAAATTCATTATTTTTCACACAGAAGGCATATAAAACTAAATTTCAGCACTGCTTAAAGTTTGTGCATAAACAGATGGCAGGACAGACAGGTCAAAATAAAACACGAGTCTGTAACGTCCTCATGAAGTCTGCTGAAGCCAGACCATCATTTATGGACTCATCAACACCTTATATTTGATCTTCAGGTAGTTGCCACATCCAAATATGTGCCAGAACGGCACCAGGTGTCAGAGACAGCAGGAAGTCTCGCACCCGGGGCCGCAGTGAATGCCGTGTGAGGTGAGAAGAAATGTTTTGGTAACATGCTGTTCCTCCAAACGGCAAGACACTGCGGGTGAGGAGCCAGCCGCTGGCTATCACATACAGATGGACAGGCTACAACACAAGATATGCAAACAGATTCTGGTATATGATTTGCATTTGTATCTGTACTTAAACAATGAAACATGAACAATGCAAGTATACCACAGCTATATGACCCAACTTCTGTGAGCCATGTTGACCCTACAGACAATTTACTTACATGTAATTAATAACACATGTACAATATTGAAGCATGTAGTAAAGTCCTGGTACCATGGCAACTCAGGGTCAATTTCTGAGGTCAAAGGTTATGACCCCTGAACCTCCAGCCTTTGAAACCAGGACCACAATAAACCTCTGAGGTGTTACTCTGATATAAAACATGCATAGACACATTTATTCTCATCTGATGTAATAATATGGCAGAAAATAATCGCTATTTTATATTAAAAGTAACAAATGTTTAGCAATAGCAATAACACATTACAGATCTGGAATGTAAAGTTAAACTAAATACTGACGACTACATCAACTTCCTGTTTGGACAGGAAACACGAAACAAAACACTAAAGATAACAGATTTAATGGGATCTTTAGGATTTAAGAATTGATTCATCTTCCTGTTTCCTCACATGTGTGTCCACAGATAACAGCTCTGTCCTGTCAGCACCAGAGACGACGGCCGTCAGGATGTTTCACTGCCTGGAAGAAGGTGGAGGTGACAGGGGATAAGATGCTGAACATGAGATATTCCTCCTCACAGGAAAACAATGAGGTTCATTTCCATCTCCATCTTTGTTTTGACAAGGAGAAATAAGATAATCAATAAAGTTGCAGAACCACAAACCATCAATAATACACACAGGCCTCCTGTATCACTTACTGTATACCACACTGATCAAAATGACAAAACAGTGTTGTGCTATTATATGACAATAATGGTTCAAGACTAAGACATGACTCAGGCCGGACTCGAACCCATACAAGCCCTGTAGCATCATACATACAGCAACAATCTAGTTCACTATTAAACACACTGAACTATCTACAGTCCTCGTGCTTAACTTTCAAATCAGGTGGAACATATTCAGGTTAAAACATTGATTTTTTTAACGCAACACCTGCTAATGGTTTATCAATGTCATTATTATAAGAAGCGTTTCTTGTGTTAGTTTGCTTGTGTTTTTGTTTCACCTTGGCAGGACACAACACAGTATTTATGCCCTCGTGTTTAAAAGGCTTTCATTTAATTCACGCCGCTTCTCATTGTGGAACAGATAATTTGGTTCCTCCATTCACAAAAACTCACAACGTTGGTTCCTAGTGTCTTTTAACATCGTGTTATTCTTGTATTTAACTTAATCGACTAAAACGTCTGTATTTAAGAGTAGATCCACTGTTTTAAAATTAACATTTAGTCCCTTTATCAAGACATAATTCAGGTTTTAATGATTTTGATTCACATAAGCTTTGAATAGGCTTCTAGTTTTAACGTGACATTTTAAAAGCCGTTTTGTTGACTTCATAAAAATACACACAAAAACCTCAGTGATCAGTCTTTTAAAATTTTTTACTAAAAATATTCAAACAGTTGCAACAATAAACGTAAATATCTGGAAACCACATTTTGTTTGACAGGCAATATTCTTACAGCGCTATATAAAGCTCCTGTCTACAACCGGAAAAGCCACAAATTAACTTCCTGGCATTTAAACCATCATACATGATCTGACTGAATCTCTAAACAGTTTTAGGCTTCTTAGTTTTAAACGGCCCAATGTTTAGAAAACTGACTTAATTAGCATAACATCTTGTATTCAAACGTTACAGGCAAAACAAAAACACATTTCCTGTCAGTCCAGAATATTGACAGGATTACTAAAACAAAAAGTTGCTCTCCATACGAACGTCTCTGTCAATCAGATACAAGACAAAACAGGACAGCTTTTCTAGTAGGAACAGATGAAGGGTTATTTAGAGTCTGTTTATGCATCTGCAAACTGTAGCGCCACCTAGTGGCAGAAACAGCACGAGTGAAGGATGAGAAATGTGATATTTCATCAGGTCCTTTATTTCTTCTGTTTGGGTGGCGGTCTGAAATGAAGAAAATAATAATTAAAAAGCGATGTTTTAATGACAGTTATTCAAAAAAAACATGTTACAATGAATAAATAAACCCATTTTTAGTATTATAAAAAATTTTTACAGATTAAACGGTTAACTAATGGCTGTTTGGGAAGCTCTATTACATCATACGTTGCTCTCAGTGACTTTAAATGTGTAATAAAAACACAATCAGTGTCTCACCTGTAGGTTCCTACAACCACGGCGTGATCCCTCTCATACGGCTCCAGCGTGAGCTGCTCCTGCGGCTTCATGTTCTCCGCGCTCATCTTCTTCACCTCTGAGGCGAAGACGGCCTCTGGAGCGGCTGTCGAGTCAATGCAGTTCGCCTGAAAACACGGAGAACGTCAGGAACTGTTTCAGGTGTTTATCAACTAAACAATCTGTCGTGTCTTACCTTGATGGAAATAACAAAATGGCCACCGTTCTTCAGGAAGTTGTGAGCATTAAGGGCGACGATTCTGGTTTGGTCTGGCTGAGCAACATCAGCAAAGATGACGTCCACCATACCTTCAAACAAACAGCAGAACTTTAATATCAGCTGAATCACGTTTTTAAAACGAAACGTCACTCATATTCAGGAAACGTACCGACAAGCATGCGGTACTTGTGTGGGTGCCGCGCATCTTCAATGATGGGGATAATGTTGGTTCTCTTTTTAGCCACGTTGAGTAAATCTCTGCCTGATCTGTGGGAGAACTCTACAGCGTAAACCAGCCCCTCCTGTAGAGATAACGTCAAATAATTTAATGCCCACCACAATCACATTACAACTAAACATCACATCATCTCGGTCTCATTCTCTCAATTCTCTGTCTCAAGTACAATTTCTAAAACTATGTCTTTATATTGATTAATGTCTATTTTCATGTTTTCTAATTATGTGACATGTGGAAGTTAAAGAACAGGCAGAGAACACTCACAGGTCCAACGATGTCCGAGACATGAGACACAGTCGTTCCAGACGCAGCTCCTAAATACATGACTTTTGCTCCGGGCTTGATGTGGATTTGGTCGATTCCTCCTAAAATAGCTGCAGCCAGTTTGGATCGGAAAGGATTCCAGGCTCTGTACTCCATCTTTGTTTCTCCTTCCTGAAGACACGAATGAAATGACAGCAGCTGCATCTTCGATAAAACACCTCAGAAGACTTACAGTCACATGAACTCACCTCCACGCTGATCCTCTTCTCTCCATACACAGACTCTCCAACCACCATGTTCTTGGTGACCAGAGCATCTTCCTTCCCACGGCAGATAAACACACCTGACAGATTCAAAAGAAATGGGACTTAGCAGACATTAAAAACTAACTGTAACGAACCGAGAAGAACATCAAGATGTTACAAACTCACCTTCATGTCTGTGGGGCTCCACCGTCACTTTTTTGCCCCCCCTGAACCCTCCGCCGCCCCTTCCACCTCCTCTTCCTCCACGACCTCTGGGGGTGCCACGACCGCCCCCCCGCCCACGGAACCCCCCTTCACCTCCTGGGGACCTGAACCCACCTTTATACAACAGCAAAGACGTACATGTTTAAAAAGAAACCGCAGACATTAAAATGAATCTTTAATATGTTTATTTTGCAGTTTAAAAATTGGGTTACATTTCACATATTTACGCACTTTGAGGGGGAAATGTTTCTTACCTCTACCACCTCCTCCACCTCTACCTCCTCTGAATCCTCCTCTTCCTCCCCAGTCTCCTCCGCCGCCTCCTCCTCTTCCTCCCCAGTCTCCTCCTCCTCTACCTCGCCCACCGAAGCCTCCTCTACCTCCACCACCTCTTGGGCTGAATCCTGTCAGAAAGAAACAAACATTAACACTTTTAAACGTAAAACAGTAAAGCACGACTTCATCTTATACTGAACCTCAATGTAAAACAACCAGTCGAGACAGACGGTGTTTAAACGCCTCCACGACTGGAGTCCACAACTTTATTTGATAATTTTACGCTATTGGTAACTTCTGGTTATAACTCAACGCTGGTATCTGTTACGTGTTACCCACGAAACTAAAACAAACTCATTGACCAAGTTGTCGACATGAACTTAACCAACAACAAGCGAGATCTCGAAACCATGTGGCCATTTGGACCTTATGTGAACTCGTGCATCAAACCAGGCCTCGATTAAAACGACAAATAATAAGCAAACATGTATATATATCTATATATATATAAAGCCAAACGATTGTTTTTACGATCAGACTGTTAAATGAACTCAAACTCAACACATCGAGCCACGTGGCGCTTCAGTGCAAAGCGTTCATGTACACGCGCGTGTTACGCATGAATAAACCGCACGTCTGTGTTAGACTTCATTCATTAACATCCCATTTAAACCATTTAATGCATAAGAAATAATCAATATTTCGACAAATCCCTACAGCAAGTGGTTCGTGTCACACATAAACTCGCGGCTAACCGGCACTAGTAAGAGTAACTAACGCTTATATGAGCTGATAGATATATAACGACACATATAACACATTTAACATATAAAAACGTACCTGGCTTCATTTCAGCTTAATATCTGTGTCAATGTCTCTTTATTACACGAACAACCGCAGCTTCTCTTCTGCTGTCCAGCGGCACGTGCGTCAAACCTCTTTCCCACAATGCATTGCGGAAGCGCGGCTCCTGTTATACTGACATCTAGCGGGGAGGCGTGAAACTGCAGCCGTAATGCTTTACAAACACTAAACATCAACAAAATAAATCTCCGTTTATCAGACAACAGCAGCATGACAATTACATTTGTTTGGACAGCTACACTTTGGGTTGTTTTAACTTATGGTTGCGTAAAATGTGGACAAACCCACTGCTGGGATGTAATTAAATGGATGTTGGGTTGCTGGTACCCGGCCATGGGTTCAAACCACCCTGTACTTTAATAACAAGGGAACTAACTGTATAATTATAAATATATACATTTTTTATATTTACATTTAGCTGATGTTTATCCAGAGTAAAGTCACTTATAGTCACAATAGTTTTGCTTTTTAACAACGTTTCTCATTTGACTCAAAATGTATAAACTTTATTAGGTCTAGAGGAAGCAGAATAAGAGCTTTAACAGTGTTGATGTTTTTACAAATGAAGCCATGAATAATGTTTGCTGCCATCATTAACCAAACAGTACAACATTTCATTCTGTGTGAAAATAAAAGGATCAGCAATAACATTGTGCGTTTTATTTGTCGTAAACCAATGTTACATCTGTCAGTAAAAAACACTTTTTCACAGCAGAGGTCATTGTTTGCTTGTACAGAAACTACTTCAGATTTTGACAGATGTTCTGTAAATGTGCATCTGTGTGAATCAAAGGTGGAGCCGGTTCCTCTGGTGTCGGTCCTAAGATCTCAACACCACATGATCTGGTTCTCAGTCTGTGGTCTTAGATAAGACCAGAAGCAATATTACCTAGAAGCAATAGTTACTACCTCAAACCAAAAACTACCTCAAGCAATAGTTTCACTAGAGAACTGCTCATGGATCTTTATTGAAACAATGGACTGTAATGTGTTCTTAAACCCTGGTGTTTACATGCAGTTCTCAGCATATTCTAGCATAATAAATATAAAAAGTCTTTTATGGCTAAAAAGAAAACAAATATCAGTTTTTTTAGAGCTAGACAGAGGCTGTGATGCATATAATGTTTATGTTAAGCACATACAGTACGAAGCTGCAAATATATATATATTATGTTTAATTATATTTCATTTAACTTAATTTAACTTGCATTTAATTTAAAGTATTGTTATGCCTAAGATCATATCAGATTCTGTCTATACTTAAAGTTTTTAGTATTTAATAACAGTACCAATGTAGTGTCAATGGCAAATAATGGACTTAAAGACCTACAGATTTTTAGCAGTTCGGTTCATGTGGAGTTTATGTGGCTGAAGGAAGCAGAAATGCCAGTCCAGGTTCTCAACTGCAATTTTCGTCCCATCCACACGGGGGCAGGAAAAGACCGCAGGTCACAAGATCACTCCTGCCCACATTCCATTCTGTTGACATCACCGTTGCTAACAGTGTCCTCTGCCTCTCCTGCATCTCTGTTCTCCGCTCCGGACGTCTC